>MEHQ01004546.1:159222-174200 GCA_008828725.1 Saccharina japonica
GCTATCTACGAAGCAGACGCTATGTGCGAGATAAACGCATCAACAGGGTATACACACCGCATGGGTCTGCCCCAACGGCGCCTGCTGGAAGTGCCGGCGGGCCACGACTCAAACATCTTCTCAAGGGTACGATAAAAAACAACACCTCCGCCACGGGTAGGATGTTCTACGTTTCGTTGCTTCACATTACGGCGACGAATTCTCGCCTGCGCCATACGGCTCAGACAATAAAGCGGTACGTGGTGTGTATATATATATATAGCACTACAAGGACGGCGACATGAACCCTTTCGCTCTTACGAGAGAACCTATTGATCAAGAACCAAAAATGGACGCAAAAACAAAAAAAACAGGTCTCCTCTCTCCCTATGTTTATACAGTATATCATGCTCTTCGAATGGCAACTAATGAATGTCTTGAATTAGTAGTATTAATTAATTAATTATTAATTAATTAATTAAAACCTGTCCCTCGAAGATGAAAACTGCGCAATATTTCCTACTCCTGCCTCATGAAATGTCTTCGTTTTTTACGATGCGATATCGACATTAGGAAGGAGACGTAGACACGTTACGCAGGGACAAAAAACAACAACCAGGTAACTGCTGTTGCTCTCACATTAACTCGTCGCCACAATGCAGTTCGTGGTCACCAATAGATTTTTATTTTCTTTTTTTCCCATCCCATTCATTATCTTCGCCCTTACTTTCTCTCTCCTTCCTAGTAATAGTCGTTACTCAAATCCGGGATTACATTCGCAGCAGGCTACTTCTCCCTCCTCCCCCACTACGGTTCGCGCCTTTGCATTCTTTATCGCGAGAAGACTTCACTCAGCCCTTTATTTTTCCCTCGTCGACTCGCATCGAATGGCGCCTACCCACGCTGCTAGGCTGGTTTATAATACAAGTATGTTCCTCCGTATTGGAGCAAGCTTTTTATCCCACAATTCATTATGAGTAATAGAGCAAATTGTACGTATCCCACAATTAATTCTGAGCATTTTTACGAAAAAAATAAAAAAACGTGAGTGGCGTTGTTAAGAGGCTATCCCTGCCACCGCCGTGACGCCCAAACGCTCGACCGAGAAAAACAGAGAGCAAAAAACATTACCGCCCGTCCATGCCACATTTATGTCCGTGTCGCTCTCTTTTTGCCTAAAGTAATTAATCCATCACGACGTAGGACTCAAGTCATTAATTCATTACCGGAGGTAAATAAATTTTAATCCACCCCGCTTACCCGCCGAATTACTGACGTAATTGTTCGCCTCTTATAGTATGTGAGCAGAGCGAAAAAATACTGCAACATTTATATCGCGTCCCTCTTTTCGTCAAAACTGAATAATCCACGGTATAATAACTCACGTAATTAATTAATTACCAGGTAATCAATTCCGTCCACCCCTTCCCCGAGTAGTATATCAATACTGTGTCCCTCTTATATATCTATCTATATATATATGCGTGTTCGATAATATGATAATATATCAGAATTGTTTATCAAAAGCCTCGATGGTTTGGCTTTTGGTCGCCTTTGAAGAGAATGATCTCGTGTGCTACACCATGACCCAGTAGTTTCGGTTTCTAAAAGTGGAACCACATCCCTACGATCACGTAGTTCCATTTGGTTGACTCCCGATTTTACCAGAGTTTTACGACCCTCGATTCCGAGATTTTTCCAGATTATTTACGACTTGACCCATTTTCGACAAAAAATGGTTGAAAGTCCACACTAACTCCTCAACAGATGTTCGTTCCGAGAAAATTCCCAGATAATTATTATGACTTGGCCCAGCTTCGACAAAATGGTTGATAGTCCATACTACCGTAACTACCCATTACATCTTGATTCCGAGAAAATCCCCAGATTATTACGACTTGGCCCAATTTCGACGAAATCGTTGACAGTAGTCCACACTACAGTAACTCCTCATTACATCTTGATTCCGAGATTTCCCAGGTAATTACGACTTGGCCCATTTTCGACAAAAAATGGTTGATAGTCTACACTAACTGCCCAGTACATCTTGATTCCGAGAATTTTCCCAGAATATTGCGACTTGACCCAGCTTCGACAAAATGATTTATAGTCCACACCAACTTCTCATTACATCATTATTCCGAGAAATTTCCCAGAATATCACGAGTTGGCCCAGCTTCGACGAAATGGTTGATATTTCACACTAGATCCCCATTGCATCTTGATTCCGAGGAATTTCTTGATTCCGATAAATTTCTTGATTCCGAGAAATTTCCCAGATTCTTACGACTTGGTCCATTATCGATGAAATGGTTGATATTCCACACTAAATCCCCATTCCATCTTGGTTCCGAGAAATTTCCCAGAATATTACGACTTGGCCCATTTTCGACAAAGTGGTTGATAGTTAACACCAACTCTTCAGTACGTATCCCACACGTCGGATATAGATCAGATAGATCATCTACAGATAGATCATCTAAATCATCACCTGCCGTTATGCGATATCGTTCAGGATCTGCATAGTACAGATCCAACCCAGGAAACATGTATGTCCTACATAGATTATGCAGAATATACAGCTTCCACCCGGCAATATGAGCTATATCATACAGATCATACAGATCGTACAGATCATACAGATCGTACAGATCATACAGATCGTACAGATCATACATGTCTCTGGCCTGAAATATCTAGATCATCAAGGGGGGATCGGTGATCTGTACGACGTGTGACATATAAATTTCCGAGAATTTTCCCAAGCGGAAGGGGTTAGGGTTGAGGTTAGGGGTTTAAAGTTGCATGCAATGCCCCCAAACAGTTGGGGTCTTGACGATGTTTTTTTTTCTTGCCTGCAACGTGTAGACTATACACTTAGTATACCAGGCGTGTTACTTCGATATTTATTAACCGAAGACGAGAAATTCGGTCTAATAATATGCAGGGCCATAGGGGGGATCTATTAATAGACCCCAGATTGTGTGTTGTGTTAGGTTGTAAACGATAATCTCTGAGCTCATACAACAGTCGCTGTTGACTACTGTAGCTCATCGTTGACTGTTAGCTCAGCGTTTACGGCGTAAATGGAAACAACTACGGCACGCTAGCCAAACGGGACTAGTACATTACAATGAAACGCGATGTTGTTAGCACGTTTTTCGCCCCTCGCTTTCAGCACACAAGCCTGACCAGACATGACCCGAATTTTCGCATTCCTACAAAAAGCGCGCGGGAGACGTAAAAAGAACAAGAAAAACTCGAACCAACATAATGCTCAAGCTCAACCAACCCCGGTTCCTCGACCCAACCCCAACCTCCTCCCCCGGTTCCTCGTCCCAACCCCAACCTCCTCCCCCGGTTCCTCGTCCCAACCCCAACCTCTCCTCCTGGCAGCTCCTGGAGCGGGATGTGAACATGCGCCTGTCCGCCTCTGACGCCGCCGAGCACCCGTGGGTGGGCGGGCTGGAGAAGGCCCTCGAGCTCAGGGCCGTGGCTGCCGACGCTGTGGCGGCCCGGGAAGCCGAGATGAGGGCCGAGAAAGCGCGTCTGGCCGGGGGCAGGAGGAGGGTGGTACGACGCCGGGCACCGGTAGCGGAGGGTGTGGGAACGGGAGGGGCGGTGGGTGCTGGTGGTGCTGGTGGTGGTGCCGTCGCCGGCGGCGGTGGTGTGGAGGGTGGATTCGAGGGCAAGCGCGTTGCGTAAGGCGTTTGCCTTACGTGGCACAAATATAATATGTGCAGGAGACGGCAGTTTTTAGTTTTTAGGCATGTGACAGACAGACGACCGTGTTATGACTTAGACTTGAAACACTGGTTTGGTTAGTGTGGGGAGTTAGTAAAGGTGTGATGTGATGGACGACGCTTGAAACTGTCATCTCTTGACATGCTTGTTTGCTAGAGGAATGAGGTGGGGTGGGCTGGTGGTGGTGGTTGTGTCGAAGCGCGTTGTTTTGGGTTGCGTTGGGCGGGCGCGAGGCGCGGTGATGTCGGTGATATGGCGCCCCTCACAGCTCCAAACCGTTGTCCGGAAGGTTTTACTGTGTTGTGCTCGGACGTTTCACAAAATGAGAGGGTGTCGCGTTCCCGTGACGATTGCCGCTGCTTTCTCTCCACTGGTTGGTCCTGTTGGACATCATGGTGTTTGGCTGCGGTAGCTACCTGCCTTGTGAAAGTTGAGATGTGGCCAGGTGTAGCGTTTTGTAGGCTGGGCGAAGTCAACAAGCGTGTGGAACGCGACCAGTCGCTCGTGTGTATACAGAGGGCCGTAACCGCAGTAGTGATTACGGTTTTGTGTTTATTCGTCAAGTGAGCGTGAAGTCGAGTGCTGCCAGATCGAAGGATCATGTTGGGGGTCTGAGGGATGTCCCACAAGTTAGGCTGGGAATGGAAGCTTTGGGGTTGAATGTTGGAATCGCTGGTACAGGAGATACAAGCGAAAACCTTCCCCCCCCCAAATAATTTTGAAAGTAGCTATTGCGCGGCAGGAAGGGCAATGAAGCAGCCTTCACGTATCGTGTCTACGGCGTATATAGCCGATCGGCATCGATGGCTTCCCTAGGGGGGACTGCTGCGCCTTTACGTAGAGCTAGCTGCTGGTTTGTTTTCGGTGATTCCGTCTTAGAACGGTCGCTTCTTTTTGTGATTTGTTTTCGGTGATTCCGTCTCAGAACGTTTTTGTTTTGTGGTTTTGGTTTCGGCGATTCTGTCTCAGAATGGCCGTTTTTGGTACCGTGGCTTGAGATTTCACGTCGTAGGAGGGAATATTTCACCACCCCCCACCCCCTGGCGAAGTTCACATCGTCTAACTGTGGAAGGCGCTTGCGGTGATTGATTGTGACGACAAGTACGTAGCTACTGCAGATGCGTGGGATTGTGACAGATACATAGCTACTATGCTGTTGGTGTCGATGCGTTTGGCTCTTATTAATAAATCTCGAGAGCAACGTAAGCATAACCCGCTCAGTTGTAAATATGGAGGAGCGTCACCGTTGTTTTATGGAGTGACGTATCGCAGTACCCTACCACCGGGATAATTAAGCTACTGCTTGTTGTCTTTTGATAGGTTTTACACGCCGATCGATTGCGGCATGTTTTTTTTTTGTGTTGTGTGTGTGTTTTTTCTTGAGGCATGTGTCCGTTAATCTGGAGTAGTCCCAGAGTCGCTTTCAGTCTAGAGCTACGTACCCCTCTATACGTTAAGCTGTGGAGTGTGTCATTATCATCATAATAATCACACGGTTCGTGTAAATCCGAACATAGTGGTACGTTTTTTTTTGTTTTTTTTTTGTTTGTCGCCCCACGCGCGTTTTCTTAGCTTAGCCACACTCGGCGTTAGAGAGAAGGACTACAGTAGGACTAATTTTCTTCGCCTATCTGGCCGCATGCTTGCGTTCATTCTGCCACGCTGCCGAGTTTGTATTGCTTTCTCTGCAGGCTACACAGCCAATTCGCATCGGTCGTAGTTGCTCAGTCTATTCTTCTTCGTTAAAGATGCTTCAAGTGTGAGGTTCGTCGAGTCGCGTCGACTGTGTTGGTCAAGACTCTTCTTCGTGATGATGCTTCAAGTGAGGTTCGTCGAGTTTGGTTATCGACTGTTGTTCAGGTTCTTCGTCACGAAGGCGGTCCAAGCGTAGCGGTATATACCAGTATACTAGCATGTGATTGACGTATGTGTCGAAGCCTTGGAGAGATGTGGGCACTTCCCATCCAAAAACAATTTTTACGGGGGACCATAGTAATCACAACCAAATATTCTTCGTAAAAATACTGGAATATATAGGTTTTTGTGTATGTGGTGGGTTCTGATTACGTTGGTCCCCCGTTATAGTATGACTACTGCTATTAATAGTGTGACTTTTCAGGTGACATTCGAGATACAGTAGTGGTCAGTCGTGGAATATTAATTTGTGCGCGGTTCGACACGATGTCAGCACATATAGAACGTGCAATGGGCACCTCGGAGCTCGTAACCTGCTGCCCTGCAAGTTTTTTCAATTTTTTGGCGTGGAGTCAGGTTGTTGCAACTAGCCAATAGAGGAGATTTACCACCCAGCTGTACGCGGCAAGGGCGGAATACTTTCTGAATATTACGGTGCAGTTTTTTTGTTCTTCTGAATTTTGAGTTTATTGGTGCACTTTTGTGTTTTCTGCTTTTGTCAGGACTTGTTTCTGACTGTATGAAGTGCAGTTTGTTTCTGATTGTTTACGCTTTGGTTTTATGTCAGAGTAGTGCGTCTACTGGTTTGTGCAGCTTTAGCGCGACCAAACGTTTGACAAAACAAAAGCAAGCCGCCGCGCCGCCAGATTTGTATCAAACGTGGCGGAGAGTTTTTTGTCGAAAATAATTTTATACGAAAAATACACTGCCGTACCACGTATGTACCAATGTATCTTGTTGAAAAGTGTACATGTGTGTCGGGGGTCAACAGCTACGGTATACGAAGTTTATCATCATCATGAGGTCACGGCACATTCGTGCCAAAAGGGTGCGTGATCTGCTGCCGCAACCACTGCTGGACTGCTTGCCGCGATGCTCTGCAACATGGGCATTTCCTTGCTTTAATTGTTTGTCTCCAACACGGCATTTACCGGGTCGATTCAGTTCACCAGAGAGGGCTAGAGCGCAAGTTTAACCTCGCTCAGCGCCGGTTAAGACAAAAAAAAACACACACACACACACACATTTTCGACTCTTCAGGTAACTTCCCCCCCCTCCGTCTCGAAATGGATGCGTGGTCAATGGTCAAATGACTAAGGCAAGCAACAAATGAGTACGCCCCCCCCCCGGCGGGAACGAAATGCACCGTGTTTTTATTATAACAGAAGCCTAACAGTGACACTTAACACTATTCCAAGCTACGCGTATTAGTGCAGGCTTTTTCCAACCGCGACCCGCACAAAAAAATACCACCAGACCTCGAAATAGCAAAGACCTATTATCTTGCACGCTTTTTCAATCAAGGCTTGCACGCTCTTTTGCACAATCGTCTGAGGCTGAGGTGAAAGCAAAAATCATGATAATGGTGCCCACGCACGCACCCACCAAGGCGAGGGAGGACGACGCACGAGTAACACATGCACTATACCATGCACATCGAGGCGAACGACTGAAACCGAAAGCCAGCCGTGTCCACGGTGAAAACCTTGGGAGGCATTATTACTAAGAGGGAACATAGTAATCAGGACCAAATATGCTTAGCAAAAATACTGGAATGTATAGGTTTTTGGGTATATCATGGGGTCCTGAATACTATGGCCCCCCGTATTAGTTGTTAAGAGCGAATGTGCGTGTTTTTTGTTAAGAAACGGCCTCCTAAAAGAAGGCACCCCATTCGAAAGCTGGCTGAAGCCGAATCCACGATCACCGACCGAGATTCAGATACTGTGTGTGTGTGTTCTTCACATTAAACCTTCCTTTCTACCCGTCGACATCCAGCACACCCAGTGTCCGTGCCGATTCATCATCCTAAAAAGGTACCAGTTCTGTGGTCACAAAACTACGACACAGAGATACTACGCTCAGTGCAGTTAGCAGAGCAGACAATGCAATGCCATATATGACAGGCAAGACCTACCCTGCTAGCAATTCAGGTGCATGCAAGAGAAAAAAAAGAGAAAAGAGACTGCTCTACGTTCACGATTATTTTCCAATTTCTTCACGCCAACCAACGCACAAAAGTTGACGACAGATACCAAACATTCTGCTGCGCGATTTTCCTAGTGACAGGTGCACTATCTTATTGGCAGCGGCTGACGGCTAAGCTCACTCTGAAGCGCTGGCCAGATTATGGCCTAACAATTGTTACGATAAAACCTGACGTCACGCTGGGGGAAAGCTTAACTCATACCTGGTACTAACTCCGAGTATCCCATACAAATTCGAAGTATTATAGTTTGTATTTCCATTTCTATCGGGGGTTAGTTAACCACGAAGACGTGGCTAAAGCTGCCGCAACAACAGCTTTGCACATAGACCCTACATCCTGGTCGTCTCCGCCGTTTACTGTTACGTAGACTAAAACATTCGGGGAGATGAAACAGAGGAGAAACCGAGAAACACACGTTTATATTCGAAAACCGATGGTGCCCGGCGGTATCCTATACCGCGCAGGAGATCTACCTCCATAAGCCACCCACTACGATCTCTCAAAAGCACGAGAAACGCCTGTCGCACGCTACCACCCACAACGACCCCTCAAAAGCAGGAGAAACGCCTCCATGTCGCACAGCAAACCTCCCCCCCACACACACCAGGCCAAGGGGGGGGGGGTGCGTCAGCTATTCGCGGTCCACTCGCTCTTCTTCTTTCGTATCCGATCAATGCTCCGCTGCCGATCCCGCGCTTTTTTTCTTCGAGGGTCGTTTGAGTCCATCATTTTGAACGGAATCTGTACAAACCGAAGGCCCACGCTAAATGGAGGTGGGCACCAAGTCGAGAGCAAACATTGGAAAGGCGGCCAGGCAGGAACGACAACCTGGTGAACATTTCAAACATCAGGACCATAAACCCGTACGCGAACAAGGCTTGTCCAAGTAAATGGGGGGGGGGGTGTACTCATGTGGTGCACGGCCGTAGTCATATGACCATAGACCCTCGCATCCCTACAATGCCGGGACGGAGCGCGTTGGGTTTTCACCAACCAGGCAGACATTGCTTGCACCAAGCGCGAAACGCCGTGGGGTATTGGGCGAGTCGCATGGAGGGTGAGCTGCATCCTGCTAAGAACCGCCTCTGAGGCGGACTTGCATATGGACGACAGCTTCAATGAGTTAATTTAATTTCTGGTGTGGCCACTTCCGGAGACAGCAATGGGTTTTACTATGTAACTGCCTCGCGGACGCCTTACCATATTAACACTACGTGGTACGACCATTCCCCTTGTGCGGAGCAAAGGTTCTCCACCCCACAGAAATGATCTACTCGACCACCAGCTTTGGTGACCGCCAAAAAAAATAACAAAAAAAAAACGACACCCTGGTTGTCTAGCTCACGCAGCGAGTGGCGTGTTTTACAGCGTCGTTGCCAACCGACGCCAACCAAAGGGCGGGGGCGGGGTGTACTCATGTCGTGCACGGCCGTAGTCGTATGACCATAGACCCTCGCGTCCGTACAATGCCGGGACGTGGGGGTGTACTTCATATTCATGCATGGCCGTAGTCGTATGACCATAGACCCTCGCATCCCTACAATGCCGGGACGGAGCATGTCGGGTTTTCACCGACCAGGCAGACATTGCTAGCACCAAGCGCGAAGCGCCGTGAGGTGTTGGGCGAGTCGCATGAAGGGTGAGCTGCATCCTACTAAGAACCGCTTGTCAGGCAGACTTGCATATGGATGACAGCTTCAATGAGTTAATTTGATGTCTGGTGTGGCTACTTCCTGAGACAGCAATGGGAGCACTATGTATCTGCCTCATGAATGCCTTACCATGTCACACTACGTGATACGATCATTCCCCTTGTGCGGGGCAAAGGTTCTCCACCCCGCACAAATGATCTAACTCGACCACCAGCCTGGGTAACCGCCAAAAAAAACAAGAAAAAAAAACGGTACCCTGGTTGTCTAGCTCACGCAGTGAGAGGCACGTTTTACAGCGTCGTCGCCAGGCGACGCCAACCAAACCCATAAGAGGGGGGGGGGGGGCAAAGCTCGGTAAACAATCATTTGCAAAATCATGAAAATCATGACCGTGGAGATACAAAGAGCGGGCAGAATCTCGAGGAACGTGTAAACAGAGGGCAGAGGAGCGGGGGGGGGGGAGCTCGGCGAAATATAATTTGGAATCTCGTCAAAATCTTGATATTGGGGAGACAAAGGGCGGGCAGAATCTCGACGAACGTGCGGTGCGATGCGGCGGGTTGTCTTTGTTGGTACAGCAAGAGGGGTAGGGACGCTCCATGCTACCACTCTGTCCGGAAATTCAAGGACTGTTTGGGTACTCATGTAAACACCCGAACGGTCCTTACATTTTCGGACAGAGTAACAGTACCAGGTAGGAACATACCGGCAGGGTCAAAAGTTCCGTGAAAAAAATGGACTGAAGCAAGTCTTCCGGACAGCTCATGATCTCTGCCCGACCTGGATCGCACACATATATACATCACTGGGATGAGACACCTGCATCGGATGCGTGCTATGATATACAGTATATATATATACGAAAGGGCATGCGATATGCGATATACTACGGGGGGGCATAGTAAATAGGACCAAATATTGCTAGTAAAAATAGGGAAATGGAGTACATTATTAGAGATCGGGAACCGATCCAAGAATAATGTGTTGTTTGTTGTTCTAGAGAGAATTAGGCGTTTGGTTCATATTCGTGGCTAAAAGAACAGCAACGAGGCACTGTTTGGTTGATCGTGTAAGTTGGAATACCAAGTGGGTACAGCACGGAACAGTGCTGGCAGACTGGTAGAACACGCGAACAGACAGGGCTGCTGCTTTTGTAGCTGGCCAGCGGTTGCTGGGCTATAGATATTTCGTGATTTCTCATGGAATTGCATTTCCAAGCTCGGAAAGGAATGCGTGAGACGGGTCGAGGGAGCGCATACAGTAGAACCCAGACAGTGCAGGGAGGGAGATGCGTTTATGAGCAGAGACATGTGGGCATACCAGAGGTGTGTATAATGCGGTAGACATGTCAGCCAGCAGCTCTCCCTCTCAAGCCACAGAAAATGATGAAAAAAAAACAACGCAATTCGAAAGATGCATACAACACAATTCTAATGTAGGTTTTTGTGACCACCGTAGGTTCTAGTTACTACGGTCCCCCGTCATAACACTTTTTAGTATTACTACGACCAAAACATTTCTGACTGATTATTAGTATTTGTACGACTTTTAGTGTGCTCCTTGACCCAATATCGTCGCATAAAAATTGGTGCTGGTGCGTGTGTTGACCAATGAAAAGCGGATTTGAATATTTTTTATTTCCAAATTGATTTTTTTCTTCTTCGTTAAAACGGGCCCTTACTACGGTCCCCCGTAATAACACTTTTGGGACCAAAACATTTCTGACTGATTATTATTATTTGTACGACTTTTAGTGTGCTCCTTGACCCAATGTCGTCGCACTCTACCATCAGTCATTATTTTACACTTATTTCGAGCGATCGCTACGATATTGCCTTCTGAGGGTGCCTACACCAATAAAATTCCACAAAATTTCTTTGCCGTACCTGCTGGGTCGTCCTGGCGACGCAACACTTGGGTTCGTCCCCCGGCTTTCTCGATCGAGCGTCGTACGCTTGAAGTATCTGCTTGGGCGAGTTCAGATCGGGGCAGGTGGGGTGGTACCGCATTCGCGGGCCGGCGTTTTCGCGGGGGGGGGGGGGGGGGGGGGACGAGGGCGGTAGCGCGTAAACGTAACTGGCGATCAGCAATTCCATAGCCGATTTTCCAACTTGAGAAATTATTTTCCGATGAGAGCGAGAATCGAACTGATTATTTTTTTGCTTTTTAACCCATTCAGAACTGAAAAAAAAGCCCCACACTAATTCCAAGTAGTTTGTCCCCAAATTCGTGGAACCAGTTCTTAAGGGATTAAGAGGTTTATTTCCCTCACTACGACCCAAATTTTAACCTACGACGTAGAATGTGTAAGTATTGATGACAGGTATCGACTCCATTAAACAATATAAAAAATCGGGCTTAATACGTAACAGGCTCGTCAAACAGAGGATATGTATACGTATAAGAAACTTTATATTTCGGGGGCACGCGCCTCCCCCATGTATATATACATAAATATATATATGCCGATTTATTGGATCGCTCGACCTGGGTTCTCTTTTCTCTTATACTCGTACCTTGGACGTGACACCTCCATCGCCAAGGCGGATGTACCAGAACGTGTTGAACGGCGAGGTCTTCCGCTCCGAGCTCTTCACGTTCACCCGGGACCCCTGAGGGCTGTAGTACATGTACCTGGTCACCCAAGAGGAAGGGGAGCGGTGGGAGAGGGCGGGGGGGGGGGGGGGGATCCTTTTCTATGACAGTTTGCCGCGATTTTTTGGACTAATGCTATAAGGTAGAGAGAGGTGCACCGATATTTCTTTCGAGGCTTCCTTCCTTCCTTCCTTCCTTCCTTGAGGAGCTCTATACTAACAGAACGTAATATATACTAATAGTAAGGAATATAATCTATACGAAAGTAATCTATACTAATAGTAAGTAAAAAAACTGATTGAAAAGGAAACTGAAAGTGCTCTCCGATGAGCAATCCTATGGCCTAATATACGTATAATGCGAAATCTTCCAAGAAAAACTTACAAAAACACACACACAAACGGCATTGCAGAGATGTTGACGCGTTTCTACGAGTGGAGGAGTCCCGCCACACAAACGGCATTGCAGAGATGTTGACGCGTTTCTACGAGTGGAGGAGTCCCGCCAGCCAGAAAATGGCCAGCCGAAAACAAAAAAACACCCCCCTCCCTTTCACCCCGGTGGCATAAATGGGTCGCTAACAAATAGCTTGGGGTTTCCCTCACCTCTTGGGGGGAGTTAGATAAAAAGGAAGCGTTGCGCCCTGGCTAGAAGGCCCGCTTCTCAGAGACGGCTCGTAGTAGTCCTGAGGCACCACCGGGTTTCGACGGGAAAAGGAGGCGGAAGCAAACAGAAAACGCGGAGAGTGGAGAGCGCCCCGGTAAGCAGCTTCGACAAGAGCGGCGAGTGTACAAATCATGGAGTTAACTCTTCTCGAGACCCAGGTACTGCTGCTGTGCAGTGCAGGACACGTAATAAGAACCAGGCTGAATAAGAAAACCAGGCCGATATTTAGAGGAAAATGTACGGAATTAGAGAGTCGTTATCTTGACATTCGTGTAGAAAGCACCCTCTCTCGAATAAGAAATTCAGCCTGGGCCAGCTTTCTTGTTTATTAGTATATGTCCTGTACTGTATAGCGACGACGAAAAACATGCCAGGTGCGGTATTGAAATCCCTCTGTTACGGCGGGGGGGGGGGGTGTACTCATATCGTGCACCGCCGTAGTCGTATGACCATAGACTTTTACGAGGGGGGGGGGGGGTACTCATGTCGTGCATGGCCGTAGTCGTATGACCATAGACCCTCGCATCCCTACAGTGCCGGGACGGAGCACGTTGGATTTTCACCAACCAGGCAGACATTGATTGCACCAAGCTTTGCGAAGCGAAACGTGAGGTGTTGAGGCGAGTCGTATGAAGCGTGAGCTGCGTCCTACCAAGAACCGCCTGTGAGGCGGACTTGCATATGGACGACAGCCTCCCAAGGAGTTGCTTTCATTTATGGTGTGGCCACTTCCAGAGACAGCCATGGGTATTGCCATGTATCTGCTTCGTCGGTGCCTTCCCATATACACTCTACTTGATGCGATCATTCCCCTTTTGGGAAGTTGAGGTTCTCAACCCCGTACTAATTATCTAATAAGACGCAACGGGGCGGCGGGGGGGGCGTACCCATTTGTTGCTTGCCTTAGTTATTTGACCATTGACCACGCATCCCTTTCGAGACGGAGCAACGGGGGGGGGTGTACTCATGTCGTGCACGGCCGTAGTCATATGACCATAGACCCTCGCATCCCTACAATGCCGGGACGGAGCACGTCGGGTTTTCACCAACCAGGCGGGGGGGGGGGGTAGTATCCCCCTATGCCTAGTTGGTTCTGGTTGTAGTGGTTTTATTTTATTTATTTTTAATCCTCCGGCGGATGGGCAAAAACAAAGCTTAAGCCCGCCATTTGTGGGACGCTATATACGGTAGAGGCGCGCCATATTTTTGCCTTCTGGGGGTGGTCACTTAAGGAGCTCTATACTATCAGTAAGTAAAAAAACTGATTCTAGAGGAAAACAAAAGTGCTACGTACGAGTATATACCCAATGAACATATCCCATGGCCTATACGTAAGGTACACAATAAAATCAAACTGCAAAAATGAAAACAAGAATGGCATTCCGACGATTTCGGCCTTTTAACCCTTTCCGAACCGTTAAACTTATCCTACACTAATTCCAAGTATTTTGTCCCCAAAATCGTGAGACCGGTTCTTAAGGGGTTAACGACGGAACCCCCACATCGTTCAGAAAAGGATTTCTACTGTAGCCAAAACCTGCCACCGCTACCGCAGCACGTGTCTAAACTCCCTGAATATTACGGGGTGGGCTAATGTAGTAAGGGCCCGAATTAACGAGTATGAAATAAATCCAATTTGGAAAAAAATTAATTAAAATTCGCTGTTCATTGGTCAACACACGCACCAGCACCAAATATTATGCCCCAAGATCCTAATCTTTGGTGCTAGTGCGTATGTTGACCAATGAAAGGCGGATTTGAATATTTTTTTTTCCAAATTGAATTTTTGCTGTCTTCGTTAATACGGGCCCTAAACAGGACCTACGGTACACACAAAAGCCTATATATTTGCCTATTTTTGCTAACAATAGTTGGTCCTATTTACTATAGTCCATAATCCTCCGTACTACTATAGTACCGGACACCATAGTAAATACTAGTAAATAGGACCTACGGCACACACAAAAACCTGTATATTTCCTTATTTTTGCTGACAATATTTGGTCCTATTTACTAGTGTTTACTATGCTCCTCCGTAACCGTGGAAGCGCGCACCAGTACGACTGCAGTGCAGTACGTAGTATATATACGCCATGCCGTGTGGCGTGTCTGAGATCCCCTTGTGTCTTCTTAGCTCGGGGCAACACCCCCCCAACCTGACGACACACCTTGAGGTAGACGTAGTTGGGCATGAGGAGCAACCAGGGCTTCGACCCCTGGCGAGCGCAAAAGGTGAGGATCTTGGGCACGTGGTCTCCGCTGAAGGGTGGGTTGGTGACGAGCACGTCGTACTCCGGGACTGTGCCGTTCTTCACCGCCTAGAAGCAGCAGCAACGCGGAGCAAAAGCGAAGCAAAACCGGCCAAAAAAAAAAGAAAATAAGACGAAGCGACGTGATTAACTAGTATTGTGCAACGATCATGTCGTGACTACTCGTGG
>MEHQ01004546.1:175032-213326 GCA_008828725.1 Saccharina japonica
ACAAAAAAGGAAAAGATTATTCGTGATTGGGAAC
The DNA here is from genome assembly GCA_008828725.1 of Saccharina japonica. Taxonomy (NCBI): domain Eukaryota; class Phaeophyceae; order Laminariales; family Laminariaceae; genus Saccharina; species Saccharina japonica. The sequence goes on from MEHQ01004546.1 coordinate 175,067, forward strand.
CGATATAAGAATAATCTGTAGTTTGTTGTCATAGAGAGAATTTGGCGTTCTGGTTCATAATCTTTGGCTGAGCACGTACACTACGTAGCTCACTTGCAGCAACGGGCTTTTATCTGGTTCATCGCGCTTGTGGGAATACCAAGTGGATACCGCACGGAACGGTGCTGGTAGACTGGTAGAACACGCGAACAGACAGGACTGTTGCTTCCAACTGGACAGCGATCGTTCGCTGGCCCAGGTTTTTCGTGATTCGTGGTTTCTAGTGAGACGGGTCGAGTCGTACCACATGGTGCAAGCGGCGTACGGGCAAACGTCAACATCACGCATGTCAAAGACCGGTATATATTTTACTATTTTTACTAACAATATTTGGTCCTATTTACTAGTGTTTACTATGGTCCCAGTTACTACAGTAGTGACTCCACGCCAAGGCAGGGTCGGTAGTACTACGAGTACTGGGTCCGATATTCTCGGCGACGCATGCTACGATAGAGGTGCACCATGATTTTTCTGAGCTCTTCACTTAAGGAGCGTCATACCTCACCGAAAAAATGGTTTTGGAGGAAAATAAAAGTGCAACCGGATGAGAAATCCCATGTCCGAAGTGTCCTCTGAAACATTATTCGTCTCAAAAACGAAAGTCCGACGAATTTGGGTTAAGGAGCCCGATCGTTCAGAAAACGATTCAGCCAAAAAGTGATATATACCTCTACCGTAGCACGCGTCGGGGGGCGAGCGCGACCCTTGCTGCGCAATATCAAATCAACACGTAAACCTATCTGGTTTGCACCGCATGTGTTGACCGCCTAGAGCTCTCTCACTGGCTACAATCAACTCTCTTGGAAACGTATGCAGGCGTCCATCACACATATGCTACATACCACTCTGTCCCGAAATATAAGCACCCTTTTTATTGAATGTTACTGTGTAAACGGTGCTTGTATTTCGGGACAGAGTGTTCCATGTATAAACGACAGAGTGATATCTATGACGCATGGTAGGATGGAGGTTTGCACCATGCAAATGACGAGGGTGGTCACTTCAGGAGCTCTATACTAATAGAGAGTCAAAAATGGCCGTATAAATATTAGGACAGGCAACGACTTCAAATAATTAGGATCCTTAGCGACACGAGATACAACTTCAAGTTTCGAAGTTCGATACGACGATCACACATTGGACCGCGCGAGATATTGCAAATAGCTGATCCAACTCTACGTCCGAAATACGTTTTGGCACTCGAAACGTGCATGCAGGTTCATCATTTTTTAGGGAGTAACCGCCTGCGGCATCCTGTGGATTCTGGAGGAAAATAAAAATGCTATACATCCGATGGATAATCCCATGGACTCAATCAAGCATACAATGGAAAATGTTGCAACACAAATAATGAAAATGCCGACGATTTGGGGGTTAGGGCCCGTTTTAACGAAGAAGAAAAAAGTTCAATTTGGAAAAAAAAAGTATTCAAATCCGCTTTTCATTGGTCAACACACGCACCGGCACCAAAGATTAGGATCTTGGGGCATAATATTTGGTGCTGGTGCGTGTGTTGACCAATGAAAAGCGAATTTGAATTTTATTTTTTCCAAATTGAATTTATTTCATACTCGTTAAAACGGGCCCTTAACCCGTGTAGGACTGCAGTCCCGTTTTGGGGACAAACCACTCTAGTTCTAAGTAATTTGTCCCCACAACGGGACTCCAGTCCCATAAGGGTTAAGGAGTCCCCATTAGGGCCCATATTAACGAGTATAAAATAAATTCAATTTGGAAAAATAAAAATTCAAATTCGCTTTTCATTGGTTAACACACGCACCTGATCGGGCTCCTTAGGGCCCATATTAACGAGTGTAAAATCAATTCAATTTGGAAAAATAAAAAATCAAATTCGCTTTTCATTGGTCAACACACGCACCAGCACCAAAGATTAGGATATTGGGGTATAATCTTGGGTGGTGGTGCGGGTTCTGACCAATGAAAAAGCGGATTTGATTTTTTTTTCTTTCCTATTTTGATTTTTTTTTTTTCTTCGTTAATACGGGCCCTTATCAGAAACGTTTCAGACAAAAAAAGGGCTACCCCTATCGTAGCACGCCTCCACGGGGCTACTAGAAACACGCCCACTGAAGTAGCCCAACAACTACCAGCTTCTTTTAACGGGCAAGTCCCACCTCCCGTAGAAGCGACAATCTCGCTCCCCTCCCTCACCCCCCCCTCCCCCATCCCGGCATTGTAGGGATGCGAGGGTCTATGGTCATACGACTACGGCCATGCATGACCCCCCCCCCCCCCCCCTCCTCCCCCCTCCTTTTCCCCCTCTCTCCTCCTCCTTCTTCCCGACCTCCGTCTTCCTCACCTCATAAAAATCTTCGTTCTTGTTGTACACCCCGGGAAAGCCCAGCGATGCCAGCCTTCGGACGGTGGACCCTTGGCAGAAGTAAGGGTCGTAGATGACCAGCTCCTCCGGCGCTTTCCCCAGCTCCGAGGCCAACGCCGCCAGGAGCGGTGCGATGTGCGCGTACGCGAGCTCGCTCGTCTCGCAATGATCGCACTCCTGCAACCGAAAAACAAAAACAAAAAACAACACGGCGTGGCGGAGTTATTTTTGTGTTCGAGCGGGTCGTTGCCGTTTTGGCGTAGAAGCAAAGGAGACGAAAGGGTTTCCCACAAACGGGGGGCGAAAGCAGCGCGGGAGCGGGGAGAAAAAGCGGCGCGGAATCGGGGGGGGGGGGCGTACTTATTTGTTGATTGTCTTAGTAATTTGGCCATTGATCATTGATCACACGCATCCCTTTCGAGACGGAGCACCGTTCCTACTCCTAATAGAGACACGTCCAACATTTGGGCGATCATTACGCTGTATCCATATATTACGAAGACACTGTTTGCTAATCCTGTCCCCTTCCTGTTTCGCCGTCTGTGGCCACCATCTAGCTATCTCCTAAGATAGCGATCGTTTTCTCGCTACTATCGAGTGTACCAAACTTCTCCATGTCACATTCGTCCGTTTTCCTCATTTCCTCTTCTAACACATCCCGTTCCTCCTTGCACATTTCACATTCTCCCACTATGTGAATTCTACTCTCTATTGCTTTGCCAATGGGAGGGGGGAGGGGAGGGATCCAAATGAGGAGCGAAGCAGCCCGGGGGGGCGGGGTGGGAGGCGAAAGAGCGGGGGGGGGCGTTGGTTGGACGGTGCAAGAGCAGCAGGGAATGTTCATAAATTTCCTGGAGTTCACATAGGTTCGTCGAACACAAAGCATAGGCTCCGAAACTTAGCCTTTACCCTGTGTGGGTGCAGTGGAGGGCAAGGGTCCCACCGTTCTATGCTGGCTCGTATATAGCATGTGGCGAGGGGAGGAGAGCCCCGGGTTTTTCTGCCGAGATTGAGTCCAGCTCACAAATGATATAGTTTGTTGGGTAGAAGTGACCACCTGTACTACAGTAGTATATTAGACTACCAGGTACCTGGTATACTAATGCTACTACAGTAAGTCAGCCCGAGACTGAGACGAATTCACGAAGTACTTTTTTTGTAGCCTTGAAAGGGTGAGCCGCGATAGCTCTTCTGTCAGTATATGCCAGGTATATACCAGGTATGTATTGTTCGATACAAGGGGACAACCTACTGCTATGATACGTAAGTCTCCCTGTCAGCCAATATGTACCAGGTATAAGCCAGGTATGCATTATTCGTTTGAAGGGACAACCTACTGTGCTACTTAGTCAGCACTGACTGTGTGGCACAGTAGGTTTTCCCTAACCTACTGTGCTGCTTACTCAGCGCTGACTGTGTGGCACAGTAGGTTATCCCTTCTAACCAACAGTTCCTCCGCCGCATATTACTGTAGGTTGTCCAAGCTACTATACTACTCAGTCTGCTAAGAAGTTCATCAGGTAATTATTTTTGGCTAGAAGGGCACAGTAGGTTGTCTCTTCTGACCAACAGTTCCTCCACCGCATAGTGGGTTGTCCAACCTACTGTGCTACTCAGTCAGTTAAAGCATACCAAATACATATGTTTGCTTAGAAGGGACAACCTTCTGCACTACTTCATAAGCGCTGACCGAGTAGCACAGTAGGTTATTCCTTTTAAATATCAGTTCCTCCACCGCATAGTAGGTTGTCCAACCCACTGTGCTTCTCAGTCAGCTAAAGTATACCACGTATATAGTTTTGCCTAGAAGGGGAAACCTGCTGTGCTCTTGAGTCAGCGCTGACCGAGTGGCACAGTAGGTTATCTCTTCTAACCAACAGTCCCTCCACCACATAATAGGTTACATAGAACCTACTATGCCAGAAGTATGGCAGGTACAATTTTTTCGTTGGAACGGACAGACCGACTACGCTCTTTAGTCAGCGCTAACCAAGTAACACAGCAGTAGGCTATCCCTTCAAACCAATAACAGCTAAACGCACCTCCACCTCGAAGGGGTACTCGACGACGTCTCTCGGCGCCGCCCCCGGCAGTGCCCCCCCACCCGCGCTCTCCTTGCCGTCTCCCGTCTCCACCCCATCCCCTCCCGTAACCCCTGTCCCCGTTTTCTTCTTCTTTTTCTTCTTCTTCTTCTTCTTCTTTTTGCCGTCTCGAACTACTTCCGTTTCAGCGGTAGCACCACCCCCCCCTGCAAGACCGCCTCCTTGGAGAACTCTCGAGGCGATATCGGCACTGGTTGGTGATTTGGATAACGCCTCCGCTGCTACACCGAGCGCCCCCACTTCTGCCCCCGCCTCCGGCAACGCCTCTGGCGTGTTCCCATCGGTTGTTTGGAGGCTTGTCTCGAGGATTACCTCGCCCCGGCTGCCGTCGAAGCGGCCCACCTTCACGAGGTCGCCTTGCTCGTCTCGCTGGGCGGAGAAGACCCTCCTCCTTGCGTCGACGAGGAACATCGCCCCGTTGTGTACGACGCCCTCCAGCGGGTCATCCTCAGCCACAGCCTCGTTGTGGTGGTTGTTGGCGTTGTTGTCCCTGTCGATGGTGTTGCTGTTTCCTCCGTCTGTGCGGTCACTGCTGGCTGCCCCTCCACCCGGCAGGAGGTCGGAACCGTCTAATGACAGCTCGTTTCCCTTGCGACGTGACGGTGATCGGCGACCCTTCCCTTTCTTCGCGCTGCTGCTGCTGCTGGGGCTTCCCTGGGAGCTGCTCTGACCGTGGCGGTCACCCGTTCCGTTCCGCGCCGATTGCTCGCCGCTGATTGGTTTGCGCGCCGATTGCTCGACGCTGATTTGCGGGTACTCGTTGACCTTTCCGGTGCAGAGCAGGGCGGGGAGGGATGCAGTGCCGACAGTGGAGGGAGGAGCTGTTGCAGGCTCCTCCGCTAAAGGCTTTGCTGTCGGATGCGATGCCGACAAAGGCGGTGATGCTGCCGAAGGTGACGGTGATGAAGGAGTTGCTGTCGAAGGAGCCCGTCTCCCTTTCTTGCGTCTCTTTGCTGGTTTATCTCCTTGCTTTCCCTCGTCAGCTGGGAGAGTGTTTGTACCCTCATTGCTGTCAGGGCCGTCGACAACAGTCCGTCTTCCCGTGGTGCATGTGCTTGTGGTAGTAGTACTACTACTCCTGACACCAGCAGCAGCAGCAGCAGCAACGCGGGATGCTTGGTCCTCTGTAGCGATATCTGCTCCTCCTTCTTGAGCCTGAGTCACCTTTCGCTTCCTCTTCTTCTCCTTCTTCTTCTGCTTCTTCTTCTCCTTCTGGCTCGCTCCAGCCGCTTCTTCGGTACCTTTAGGTGGTTGTGGTGGTGGTGGTGGTGGTGGTGGTGGTGGTGGTGGTGCTGCTGCTGCTACCGCTGGTGCTGCTGCAACGTCGCTCGCACGAGGTTCGACACTAGCGCCCTCTTGACAACCAGGATCATCTTTGTTCCTCTTCCTCCTCTTCTCCTTTCTGACGACACCAGCAACCGCCATCAAGACCCTCTACTACCGACCTACGCACGAAACACCTCGGCCGCGCGGGCTCCGCAGCTGCCTATAATAGCTTGAAGATAGGGCTCGACACGGCAGCAGTATCTCACTGCTCGTGAGGGCTGTTTCGTTGAATCCTAACACAACATGCACAGCAGTGGACAGGATCCCAAGGTATGCACAAATCAGAGACAGCAGAGCAGTTCTATGGTCAGCTAATTCCCTGCACAGAGCTTTGGTGTCCCAGCTCTACTTCGTGCCGTCTGAACAATCGAACTGCCACATTCGTGGTGTGTACACAGCTCTCGTACTCTTCATCGAAAAGAGGACGAGTCGTCGCCGTAGCTTGGGCCGAGGAAAGGTTTCCACGTCTTGGAAAGGCGGTATCTAGAGAGGGCAACAAAAACGCCAGCGCCAGCCAGATCCGAGCTTTCTGCGCCGCAAGCCCCAGAGCCGCGAACAGCAGACTAGACCTTACACTGCACCATGGCTATACGAGAGGGGTTATGGCAGAGCAAGAATGACCATGACTTCATTCTTCGGTCCCTTCGAAATGGACAGCGTGTGGACGGAAGACAGCTCGGAGACATGAGACTCTTACGGATGGTACTCGGTCGCTCGGAGGGGCAGGCGAGCGCTGAGATACAGCTGGGTCGGACACGGGTTCTAGGGGTGGTCACGGGCGAGGTGGGTGCAACGTCGAAACAAGCAGAGGGAAGTCGTGATGAGGCTGCGTGGTATGGATTTGTTGCTTGCTGTTGGTGGTGTCGTGGATGGTGAGCAAGGCAACAGAATGAAGAGATAGCTGTGTTTGCTCGTGGCATCGCCGTTTGGTGGCGCTGTGCAGGCTGCAACACGAGCCTGATCCCTGTTATGATGATATGGTGGTGCTGTGCTGCTGCTGTGGTGCGGAACGTGGAACCATGATGCAGCGCACCTGCTAGGATAGCCTGGTGGTCTAGTGCTGCATGCAACAGTAATGGGTCCTCATGCTGTGTCTTTGGAAGGCACAGCTGCTACGTACAACAACAGCAGTAATATTGGTTTGCGCTGTGAGAACATGTTGCGATGTGGCGAGCGGCGTGATTGCTTGGCACAGGGCTGGTACTACGAGCAGGTTCCTTGGTCCTCTTGCAATCATGTGATTCCCTTTTCTGGTCATCTTGTACTGGGTCGCTTGGTCACACCGCGGGGCACGGGTGCTGCAATTCCGTTTTGAAAATAAATGAACACATCATCATGGCATCATCAGCCGCCGTAAAGTCTTGTAAGCTGGAGGTTAGGCTGCTGGTCCGCAATGGGCACAACCAGATGTTCAATGCAGGGTTCACAGGAGACCTGTCTCTTATACACATCTCTCCTTGCCGTCTCCCGTCTCCACCCCATCCCCTCCCGTAACCCCTGTCCCCGTTTTCTTCTTCTTTTTCTTCTTCTTCTTCTTCTTCTTTTTGCCGTCTCGAACTACTTCCGTTTCAGCGGTAGCACCACCCCCCCCTGCAAGACCGCCTCCTTGGAGAACTCTCGAGGCGATATCGGCACTGGTTGGTGATTTGGATAACGCCTCCGCTGCTACACCGAGCGCCCCCACTTCTGCCCCCGCCTCCGGCAACGCCTCTGGCGTGTTCCCATCGGTTGTTTGGAGGCTTGTCTCGAGGATTACCTCGCCCCGGCTGCCGTCGAAGCGGCCCACCTTCACGAGGTCGCCTTGCTCGTCTCGCTGGGCGGAGAAGACCCTCCTCCTTGCGTCGACGAGGAACATCGCCCCGTTGTGTACGACGCCCTCCAGCGGGTCATCCTCAGCCACAGCCTCGTTGTGGTGGTTGTTGGCGTTGTTGTCCCTGTCGATGGTGTTGCTGTTTCCTCCGTCTGTGCGGTCACTGCTGGCTGCCCCTCCACCCGGCAGGAGGTCGGAACCGTCTAATGACAGCTCGTTTCCCTTGCGACGTGACGGTGATCGGCGACCCTTCCCTTTCTTCGCGCTGCTGCTGCTGCTGGGGCTTCCCTGGGAGCTGCTCTGACCGTGGCGGTCACCCGTTCCGTTCCGCGCCGATTGCTCGCCGCTGATTGGTTTGCGCGCCGATTGCTCGACGCTGATTTGCGGGTACTCGTTGACCTTTCCGGTGCAGAGCAGGGCGGGGAGGGATGCAGTGCCGACAGTGGAGGGAGGAGCTGTTGCAGGCTCCTCCGCTAAAGGCTTTGCTGTCGGATGCGATGCCGACAAAGGCGGTGATGCTGCCGAAGGTGACGGTGATGAAGGAGTTGCTGTCGAAGGAGCCCGTCTCCCTTTCTTGCGTCTCTTTGCTGGTTTATCTCCTTGCTTTCCCTCGTCAGCTGGGAGAGTGTTTGTACCCTCATTGCTGTCAGGGCCGTCGACAACAGTCCGTCTTCCCGTGGTGCATGTGCTTGTGGTAGTAGTACTACTACTCCTGACACCAGCAGCAGCAGCAGCAGCAACGCGGGATGCTTGGTCCTCTGTAGCGATATCTGCTCCTCCTTCTTGAGCCTGAGTCACCTTTCGCTTCCTCTTCTTCTCCTTCTTCTTCTGCTTCTTCTTCTCCTTCTGGCTCGCTCCAGCCGCTTCTTCGGTACCTTTAGGTGGTTGTGGTGGTGGTGGTGGTGGTGGTGGTGGTGGTGGTGGTGCTGCTGCTGCTACCGCTGGTGCTGCTGCAACGTCGCTCGCACGAGGTTCGACACTAGCGCCCTCTTGACAACCAGGATCATCTTTGTTCCTCTTCCTCCTCTTCTCCTTTCTGACGACACCAGCAACCGCCATCAAGACCCTCTACTACCGACCTACGCACGAAACACCTCGGCCGCGCGGGCTCCGCAGCTGCCTATAATAGCTTGAAGATAGGGCTCGACACGGCAGCAGTATCTCACTGCTCGTGAGGGCTGTTTCGTTGAATCCTAACACAACATGCACAGCAGTGGACAGGATCCCAAGGTATGCACAAATCAGAGACAGCAGAGCAGTTCTATGGTCAGCTAATTCCCTGCACAGAGCTTTGGTGTCCCAGCTCTACTTCGTGCCGTCTGAACAATCGAACTGCCACATTCGTGGTGTGTACACAGCTCTCGTACTCTTCATCGAAAAGAGGACGAGTCGTCGCCGTAGCTTGGGCCGAGGAAAGGTTTCCACGTCTTGGAAAGGCGGTATCTAGAGAGGGCAACAAAAACGCCAGCGCCAGCCAGATCCGAGCTTTCTGCGCCGCAAGCCCCAGAGCCGCGAACAGCAGACTAGACCTTACACTGCACCATGGCTATACGAGAGGGGTTATGGCAGAGCAAGAATGACCATGACTTCATTCTTCGGTCCCTTCGAAATGGACAGCGTGTGGACGGAAGACAGCTCGGAGACATGAGACTCTTACGGATGGTACTCGGTCGCTCGGAGGGGCAGGCGAGCGCTGAGATACAGCTGGGTCGGACACGGGTTCTAGGGGTGGTCACGGGCGAGGTGGGTGCAACGTCGAAACAAGCAGAGGGAAGTCGTGATGAGGCTGCGTGGTATGGATTTGTTGCTTGCTGTTGGTGGTGTCGTGGATGGTGAGCAAGGCAACAGAATGAAGAGATAGCTGTGTTTGCTCGTGGCATCGCCGTTTGGTGGCGCTGTGCAGGCTGCAACACGAGCCTGATCCCTGTTATGATGATATGGTGGTGCTGTGCTGCTGCTGTGGTGCGGAACGTGGAACCATGATGCAGCGCACCTGCTAGGATAGCCTGGTGGTCTAGTGCTGCATGCAACAGTAATGGGTCCTCATGCTGTGTCTTTGGAAGGCACAGCTGCTACGTACAACAACAGCAGTAATATTGGTTTGCGCTGTGAGAACATGTTGCGATGTGGCGAGCGGCGTGATTGCTTGGCACAGGGCTGGTACTACGAGCAGGTTCCTTGGTCCTCTTGCAATCATGTGATTCCCTTTTCTGGTCATCTTGTACTGGGTCGCTTGGTCACACCGCGGGGCACGGGTGCTGCAATTCCGTTTTGAAAATAAATGAACACATCATCATGGCATCATCAGCCGCCGTAAAGTCTTGTAAGCTGGAGGTTAGGCTGCTGGTCCGCAATGGGCACAACCAGATGTTCAATGCAGGGTTCACAGGAGACTGAAAATGGAAAGGACTTGCGACATGTCATACACACGCCTCGGACAGAGATCATGATCTACTACTGCTGCTGCTGTATCATAGATCATCTGTACTGCCTGTAGTTCCTTACCTGCCGTTGCGAGAGGATGGGCAGGATCTGCATAGTACAGATCCAACCCCAGGGAAGAAACATGTGCTACTACTACCTTATGTGTATAGATCATGCAGATTGTACGGCTCCCACCCGGCAACATGAGCTATTTCACGGTGTACCTTACGTAGCTTATAGGACTGCAGTCCCATTTTGGAGACAAACCACTATAATTCTAAGTAATTTGTCCCCAAAACGGGACTCCAGTCCTATAAGGGTTAGAGTAAATAGGACCTACAGTACGTCGTACGGGTATACACAAAAACCTACCAGGTATAAGTTTAACTGTTTTAACTACCAACATCAACATTTGGTCCTTTTTACTATGGTCCCCCGTACTACGACAGTAGTTCGTATAATACAACATCGGGGCATATCATGAAGTAGGAGTCGTTGATCTGTGCATGCGTCGTACATGTTCTTGTGTCCATCCTGGTGGGCAGTTCTTGAACGAGTATGATACGTACGAGTAGCATGGTCGCTCGTGCAGGCAAGCCAGTGGCTCGTAGGACTGAGCCTTGGTCCAGTATGTACTGGCAGTACCAGTGTACTGGTTGAGGGGGCTGCCAGGATTGCCAGCATATTTGACTATTTATGTATATCGTCCCACAATGTCGCCTCATGATATAGCGAAAAAGTACGAATCAAAATGCGCGCCGAAACAATGTACTGTTCGGGTCCAGTGTACTGGCATCTGACGCATCCAGTACATTCCTGGTAGGGTACTATTACTAGCTGGGTCTATCAGGGCCCAGCCTAGCAGTTTGAGATACATCCGGTTGTGTCATACGTTATTAATAGTACACCATAAACGCACTGGGTGGTGCAATGTCGCTTTAGTAGGGCTGGGCCCTGGTCCAGTATATACTGCCACTGCCAGTACTACTGCTGTACTGGCCTCAGGCTTTAGTCCACTGCAGGTACATAGTTCCGGACAGACGAAGCTGCAAGCAATAATGTTGAAGATTTAGACTAGAGTGTAGAAGTCTAAACGGCATGGTAAGATTGGGAGCGAAGAGAGAGGGAAGGATAAGAGAGAGACTCAAACCTTGAAACATACCAGGTAGATGCAAGCTTGATCCCCGGTCTTGATCTTGATTGTCCAAGCGTCCAATACAACACAAGCACAACACACCGACCGACTCACCGACACAACACATATTCCTTTCACCAGCTATTTTTTGGGCTGCTACAACCGCCCGCAACAACACAGCCTGCAAGAGGCGGGCACTTATCACCCCCCCCTCTTCATTAACGCCTCGCGGTTTTCCCATCCATGATCGTCACTCTCGGCAGGTCGTCCCCCCCTTTCCAGATCGTCCAACGGAGGGGTTCTTGCACTTTAACGTCGAGCTAGGGCCGATGGCGGCTGCAAGCATGGGGGAGGTGAGTAGCTTTTTTCGTTTTTTCCCAAGACCCGACCCGACCCCGACCCGACTCGATCCGATCCGACCCGACCCGACCCGACCCGACCTCTTGGAGTGTTGCTTAGTTTTGTTTTCTGAATGTGTCCGCAACATCGGGTAGACCAGATCCCAATTTCATGCTCTAGATTTCGAGAACATGAAATTACCTTACAAGGCTTAGAATAGCAGTAAGCTCATTTTTCGAGGGAAGCTAAGAAATTTGGATTACGAAGTCGTCCTTAGCCGCAAGAGCTATACTGAATAAACCCTATACACTGGCCTATCTTCAAGGACATTTAAGGATGGTTGTCACACTAAGTTTCTAGGGCTTTTGCTCAGGCTCCGTGCTTTTTTTCGGCGCGCCCATACTGCTGTATATAGCGCACGTTTCGACCCGTTCCGACTTAAAACTGACCATCTTTCGCCCCCCCCCCCCGGCCCCGCCCCCCGCCTACGGCCTCCTGGCGGTTTCATTCCGCCGCGCTCGATGGATTGGTTCGCCATTTTAGATGCGTAACTCGCCGCTATCGGTGGAGATAGCTCGAGTTATCGAGATCGGTGTGAGGGACTCCCAGGCGTTGGATACGGAGGCGCTTTGCATCATAGGCGGGGAGAAGGTGAGGACCCCCCCTCCCCCAGTAGGATGCAGCTCGCCCTTCATGCGACGACTCACCGAACACCTCGCGAAAATGTTTTGTGGGCTTGGTGCAAGCAACCAACGCCTGCCTGGTCGAAGAAACCCCGACGTGCTTCGTCCCGGCATTGCAGGCATGCGAGCATGCGGTTTTTATGGTCATATACGACTACGGCCATGCGTGACATGCATACGTACACCCCCCCCCCCCCTGTAAGCTCACCGGTCGTCCCTCTCTCTTACGTACGTCTCACAAACACGCTCTCAAGGTGTGGCAACTCCGCTGCGATGTGCACATCCTCGACCATGGCGGAAATCTCATCGACGCCTGCACCTTGGCCACCATGGCCGCCCTCAGGCACTTCCGACGACCAGGCATGTCCAACGAGGGGATAGGGGACAGGGAGGGGGGGGGGGTTACTTTATACTCGTGCATGGCCGTAGTCGTATGACCATAGACCCTTGTATCCCTACAATGCCGGGGCGGGGTGGGGGGTGTACTCATCGTGCATGGCCGTAGCCGTATGACCATAGACCTTCACATCCCTACAATACCGGGACGGAGCACATGGGGGGGGCGGGGGGGGGATACTCATGTCATGCCTGGCCGTAGCCGTATGACCATAGCCGTATGACCATAAGACCCTCGCATCCCTACATTGCCGGGACGGAGCACGTTATTTTTTCACCGACCACGCAGACATTGATTGCTTGCACCAAGCTCAAAAAGTGCCCTGAATTGTTCGGCGAGTCGCATGACCCGGGGGCGGGGGGGAGGGATATTTCATGTCCATGCATGGCCGCAGTCGTAGGGGGGGGGGGTACTCATTTGTTGCTTGCCCTAGTCGTTTGACCATTGACCACGCGTCCCTTTCGAGACGGAGCACCGCTCGCTCCTACGAATGGAGACGAGGTATATAGGTAATCATCCCGGCTCCTCCTTGACGGGGAGAAAGGGTATCCGCGGCCTCCGTTATTGCGGGGAAACCCCGAGTCGAGCTTCGACCGAACGCGCAGCCGCACTCAGCGAAAACCGAGGCCGCTGCCCGAACTGCCACGAACACACACCCTCATTCAAACAGGGTAGACACAACTTCATGAAACGAGAGCGGCGTTTTGAGCAATGACCTCGGACAAGCCAGGGAGTGCGGGGTCGGCCAGCCGGGAAGTGGCTGGCGGAGGCCTGTTGCCTCGGCAGCGCCTGCGCCCCCTTGCTGCTTCTGGTGGTCTTTGCCACAGCACCGTCTGTTCCAGCAGCTCCTCCTGGTTCAGCGACCGCGGTGTCCGAGTAGTTTGCTGCCGTGCCGGAGAAGTCCCCAGACTCGAGGAGTTGGAGGACTTCCTCGTACGACAGCAGGAGACTCGGTCGCCGCGATCGCTGAACCACGAGGAGCTGCTGGAACAGGCGGCGCTGTGGCAAGACCACCTGAAGCAGCAAGGGACGCAGGCGCTGCCGAGACAACAGGCCTCCGCCAGCCACCTCCGGGCTTGCCTACCCCGCGCACTCCCTCCAACATTCCGTGCGCTCAATACTTTCCTTGTTTTTCTTCCATATGCCACGTACATAAAAAGCGTTTTGCATTTTGTACGTTATCCCCTTCCTGCTTTGCCGTTTGTGGTCACCATCTGTATCTCCCTCGTACGTAGCGGGGGGGTGATTGTGTTATTGTCGGGTATGGCCGTAGTCGTGAGACCATAACCCCCCGCGTCCTGTACGTACAATGCCGGAGGGGCACGCTTGTCGCTTGTAGCTGTATTTTATGCGAGCCGGCTCGTTGGCAATATTAACTCGTTGTGATAAGACTCGTTGTAGACTGTGCAGCGGCTGCTGTTACTTGGGAACATACTACAGTAGTAAAGTCCGGACCAAATATTTTACCACTGTACCGAGGGTGATCGATTTTTTTTTTTCGACATCTCACAGAATTTTTTGTTCGTTAGGGGGGGGGGGTGTACTCATGTTGTGCACGGCCGTAGTCATATGACCATAGACCCTCGCATCCCTACAATGCCGGGACGGAGCGCGTTGGGTTTTCACCAACCAGGCAGACATTGCTTGCACCAAGCGCGAAACGCCGTGAGGTATTGGGCGAGTCGCATGGAGGGTGAGCTGCATCCTGCTAAGAACCGCCTCTGAGGCGGACTTGCATATGGACGACAGCTTCAATGAGTTAATTTAATTTCTGGTGTGGCCACTTCCGGAGACAGCAATGGGTTTTACTATGTAACTGCCTCGCGGACGCCTTACCATATTAACACTACGTGATACTTTTATTCCCCTTGTGCGGAACAAAGGTTCTCCACCCCGCACAAATGATCTACTCGACCGCCAGCTTTGGTGACCGCCAAAAAAATAACAAAAAAAACCGGCACCCTGGTTGTCTAGCTCACGCAGTGAGTGGCGTGTTTTACAGCGTCGATGCCAACCGACGCCAACCCAACCTATAAATATATCATATATTTATATGGCGGAGGGGCGGGGGGTTACTAAAACCAAGTGAAAAAAAATGGAAATAAGGATATTTTTTTTCCATTTTCTGATTTCATCATGTAATCACAACGGTTGCAACGGTTTTCTATTCCGACCTCTGGGGGTGTGGTTTGTCGTTTTCTCTTTTTTCTTGACGCCCCTGACTGTACGTGGTAAAAATGCTGGGATATGTAGGTTTTTGTGCATGTGATCGGTGCTGATTCCTATGGTCCCCCGCAATAGTATTTACTTATTGCGGGGGGATGTAGCAATCGGAACAAAATGTTTTGCTTGACATTAGGCGGGATACCATTTTTTTTGTTTTTTTCGGAACTATCGTGCACATTTTTTTTTGCTTAAGATAGGGAGATACATGTTTTTTTTTGGTTTTCGGAACTATGGAAGATATTTGTCGAAACTCATATTTGCAGAGTGCGTCGGATACCTCGATCGCGCGAGCTACGTATACTACGGGTTTTGAGGGGAACGCAAATCTGACAGCTGTGGGAGTCAGGAGAGGTCACATATATACGATATACTCCCTGAATGTGTTGCAGTGGATCAGCAGAGACACAGTCCAGGCCTGGTGCTCGGGCTCTTACGGCTGGCTCACTTGAGACGCGTGCTACGGTAGAGGTAGTACTTTTGGGCTGAATCGTTTTCTGAACGATCTAGTAAAGGCTCCTTAACCCAAATTCGTCGGACATTCATTTTTGAGACGATCGGAGTATACTTCGGTCATGAGACATCGCATCCGGCAGCACTTTTATTTTCCTCCAAAACCATTTTTTCGGTGAGGTATAACGCTCCATAAGTGAGCAGCTCAGAAAAATCTCGTGGTGCACCTCTATCGTAGCATGCGTCTTGATGCGATATGAGACAGTTCTTTGGGGGGGCGCGTCAAGACCTCTTCGTTTGGCATTATTATACTAGTTTTAGTGTAGGCGAGCGGTCAGTCAGGGGTAAAAGAGTCGCGGGTCTCCCTTCTGTGGCATCTTTGTTGGGGAGCACCTGGTTGTGAAAGAGCTCGCCGTGAAATGGTGGGTTGAGAAACGATCGTTGGGAAACGGTTTCGTTGAGAACGGTTTCGTTGAAAAACGGTTTCGTTGAGAAACGGTTCGTTGAGAAAACGGTTTTGCCGAAAAACGGTTCGTAAAGAAAAGGGTTTCGTTGAGATATGGGTTTCGTTGAGAGAAACGGTTCGTTGAGAAACGATTCGTTGATGAAATGATTTTTATGTAAAAGATTCGTTAATAAAAGGTTCGTTGAGAAACGGTTCGGTAAATAAAAGGTTCTTTGAGAAAACGTTTGTTGATAAACGGTTCGTGTATAAACGGTTCGTTCATAAACGGTTCGTTCATAAAAAGGTTCGTTGAGAAAAACGGTTCGTTGTGAAACGGTTCGTTCGAGAAAAACCGTTCGTTTGAGAAAAAAACGTTCGTTCTGAAGCGGCTCGTTTTGAAACGGTTCGCTGTTGAACGATTCCTTGATGAACGGTTGGTTGTGAAACGCCTCTTTGTATGATATACACACAAAGCCGCTCGTTGCAAAATCCCTCAATTCATGAGAAAATATGCTATATACATAGAGAGCAGTAGGAGACAATCGTTTCGGGGCACATACAAAGGCCTTTTTCGGCCTTAATATACTAGTTTTAGTGTAGGGAACGGTCAGTCAAGCGGTCAAACCGCGATTTCCTGGCATCTTAATATACTAGTTTTAATGTGGGCGGTCAGTCAAGCGGTCAAACCGCGGTCTCCTGGCATCTTAATATACTAGTTGTAGTGTAGGGGGCGGTCAGTCAAGAGGTCAAACCGAGGTCGCCTAGCATCTTAACATACTAGTTTTAGTGTAGGCGGCGGTCAGTCAAGCGGTCAAACCGTGGTCTCCTATTAATGGGGGCCATATATAGTAATCAGAACCCACGATTTACCCAAAAACCATGCATCCCCCTATGCTTGCACACTATGTTTGGTTCTGGTTAATACAGTATGTTCCATCGTAATATAGCATATTTGTTGAGAAGCCGCTTGTTTTCGAAACGACCATGTCAGGAGTCAGGAGACGACAGTTTCAGGCGTGGTCGGTCACATCCTTCCACCTTTTAGGAACTCCGACATTAAGAATAGGTCGTCCGTCACAGGCCTAAAACTGCCGTCTCCTAACGTGTTCATGTAAAACTAAAACTGCTTAAATTAAAATTCCGTCAGCTGTGAGTACGAGCGGATTGAGTGGTTTGAAACTCAACTTTTTGAGCTTGCGTGATACGTACGGTCCAGACATGTTTGTTGTGAGACGGCTCTTTCTGAAACGGCTCGCTGTGAACCGCAACTATTTACGCCGCCGCGGACTGTTCCACGGACTGTTCCGCAGAGGTGACGATCGACGGGTCTAAGGTGGTGGTGCACCACACGGACGATAAGGAGCCGCAACCGCTGGCGCTGCATCACGTGCCCATCTGCGTAACGTTCGCCATCTTTGAGGTGAGTGTGTAAGGCGTAACTTTTGGCGGGGGCGCGCCCTGATGTCCTGAGACTTCTTACTTGAGGAGCTCTTATCTCTCGGACGGGTCATGATTTAGATGATCTTCAGATAGATCATGATCTAGATCATCTACCGATAGATCATGATCTAGATCATCTACAGATAGATCATGATCTAGGTTATCTACGGATTTATCATGATCTAGATCATCTACAGATCATGATCTAGATCGTCTACAGATAGATCATGATCTACTGTAGATTGATCTACTGTAGATCATCTACAGATAGATCATGACCTAGATAACCTACAGATAGATCATGATCTACATCATCTATAGATAGATCATGATCTAGATCATCTACAGATAGATCATGATCTATATCATCTACAGATAATACAGATCATGATCTAGATCATCTAGTTCCTCACCTGCCGATGTGAGAGGTTGTGCAGGATCTGCAAATCCGCATGGTCTCACGTAGGTAGTACAGATTATCCAGCCCGGGAAACGTGTGCTAGATCATGCAGATCATACATGAGCTAGATCATACAGATCACACAGATAATACAGATCATGCACATCATACAGATCATACAAAATCGGGAATATATCTGCCTTGAAAGATCTACGTAGATCACGACTTATCTGTAGATGGCCTTTTCTCGGTGTGAGTAGCTTATACCAACTATTGTGGGGATATAGTTGACACCCCGTGCCCATCTGCGTACTTTCGCCATACAGGAGTGGTCCCTCTATATGGTGCCGGTTGAGTGTGGTCCCTCTATAGTGCCGGTTGAGTGTGGTTGGTCCCTCTATAGTGCCGGTTGAGTGTGGTCGGTCCCTCTATAGTGCCGGTTGAGTGTGGTTGGTCCCTCTATAGTGCCGGTTGAGTGTGGTCGGTCCCTCTATAGTGCCGGTTGAGTGTGGTTGGTCCCTCTAT
Source organism: Saccharina japonica (assembly GCA_008828725.1). NCBI lineage: Eukaryota > Phaeophyceae > Laminariales > Laminariaceae > Saccharina > Saccharina japonica. Next base: position 193,149 of record MEHQ01004546.1, read on the forward strand.
AGTGCCGGTTGAGTGTGATTAGCCCCTGTATAGCGCCGTGGTCCCTCTATAGTGCCGGCTGCCTGCTATAGTGCCTGTGAAACCGCTTGGCACATATGGGATTAACCAGTGTGGCAGTGTGCGGAGTAGTGCCGGTTGCCGCTATTATAGTGCCGGTATTGTTCGCTGGCGCATATCATACCGGCACTATAAAGGGACCGGCACTACTGCAAATTCCCTTAGGCTTCTCACTTGAGGAGGGAGTTCTATGGATAATGGCGTTTTCCATTTTGTCCCGAAATGTTTGAACCGTTTGGAGTAAATGTTGATACACAAACGGTCCTTATGTTTGGCTGACATACGGTTGGTATTAGTAGAGGTATTGAAGAAGAAGGTGGTTGCCAACACTCCGAACGCGAGACAAAAAGCATGAAACCCTATGCTATCGCTCTAGCCCTAAGCAAATCAGATCGACCCAGTGAGGCCATGTTTGGCGTTAGTTACGTAGTCCCTTTTTTCGTCTCGGGTTCGTTTGTGTCTGTCAACCATTTGTCCCTTCATTTAAATAGGAGGTAAAGCTCTACTACTGCTGGTACACTTTACCCCAACAAACTGACTAAACGATATAATTTAATGTGCCACCCCGATGAAGGCATGCCTTATTGAGTTAAGATATGCCTTATCAAGGTAAGGCATGCCTTTTCAAGGTAATGGAAGGGGGGCTTGGTTTTGGTGTGCGGGCATGCAAAACAAAACGAAAAAGGAAGCCTGGTACACCGTACGTATCACACGTATGGTGAGATAGCACCCCCACCCCCCCCCCCCCCCCCCCCTTGGACGAATTTCCATACCGTACGTATCACCCGGGGGGGATAAGATACCCCCCCCCCCCCTCGTACGAGAAAACGCTGAAACTACGACTTCGTGTAGCGGACCTGAACCTGCCAGAAAGAAGGAGGAGGTATACCAGAAGCCGGGAGGAGGAGGAATTTGATGCACAGATGTGCCCTCGTGGCAAAGAAATAGAAGAGTAGAACTCACAGTAGTGGGAGAATGTGAAATGTACAAGGACGAACGGGATGTGTTCGAGGAGATTAAGAAAATAGACGAATGTGACATGGAGAAATTTGGTACACTGCTGTAGATAGTAGGGACAAGACGATCGCTATCTTAGGGGATAGATGGTGGCTACAGGCGGCGAAACAGGAAGGGGGTAGGATTCGCAAAACGTTTCTTATATAATATATGAAAAAAAACGTAATGAGCGCCCCAAGTGTTGGAGGTGTCTCTTATCAGGAGTAGGAACGGTGCTGCCCCGTCTCGAAAGGGATGCATGTGTGGTCAATGGTCAAATGACTTAAGACAAGCAACAAATGAGTACGCCCCCCGCCCCCGCCCTCAAATTTCTAACCTGTTTTTTTTTCGACAAAACGGCAAGTGCAAAACGACATATGCTACTCGTATAATACGATAGAGGTGCACCCTTTTTTGTTTCTGAGGTTAGGATAATCACTTGATTATAGACTAGGAGCTCTATACCTCCCCCAAAACCTGATTTTGAAGAAGAAAAAAAAACGCGCAAACCCAATAAGGGCCCGAATTAACGAGTATAAAATAAATTCAATTTGAGAAAAAAAAAAATCAAATTCGCTTTTCATTGGCCAACACACGCACCAGCACCAAATATTATTCCCCAAGATCCTAATCTTTGGTGCTGGTGCGTGTGTTGACCAATGAAAAGCGGATTTGATTTTTTTTTTTTCAAATTGTTTTTTTTTCTTCTTCGTTCAAACGGGCCCTAAACCAATCCCGTGGCCTTATAATAAAGGTAGTACGCAAAATCAAAGGTTACAAAGAAACGATACGTGGCATTCGAACGAACTTGGGTTAAGGAGCCCCGTAACTCAGAAAAAAAAAAGTTGCCAAAACTTGCTACGTACCCCTATATATTTCGTCTCTACCCGAATTCAGAAAATAAATAATGAACTCTAATTTTGGTGCAATTACTGCAATTATTTCGTCTCTACCCGAATTCAGAAAATAAATAATTAAGTCTAATTTTGGTGCAATTACTGCAATTATTTCGTCTCCCCGAATTCAGAAAATTAATAATTAACTCTAATTTTGGTACAATTACTACAAAATTTACGGCAAACATTGAATACTGCTCGTATAGACGCTGCGTACGATTACAATATCGTAGCACGGTCTACGGAACGATCTTGACGAGCTATTTTTGAAGCCACCGTTTTCGTTGTGTGTGCCGTTCTTAAGCCACGGCCCTTCTATGGCATGGTTTGGAGAAATTCGGCCCCAGGGGGTGTGTTATCTTGGTTATAGTATACCGGTACGGTAGGGGTTGTGCTACGTTATCACCCGTGTGATGAGGTATAGGTGACCTTGGTGTGTGTGCGTGCGTGATAAGCGCGTGCCGTATCGGATGAGGACATGCTGACTCGAAGAAGTAGTGCTAATGCTGTGGTCTTGGTCGCAAGCCGCAGGACATGCGTGTGTGGGAAAAACAAGAACAGTCACACCTCGGGCAGATAATAGTAGATTCCCACCGCATGAGCTGTGCATAGAGAGCTCTCTCAGGGAAAAGAGGTGCCTGGTGTCTATGAGCTATTGCGGGGGACCATAGTAAACACTAGTAAATAAGACCTACGGCACACACAAAAACCTAGATATTTCGCTATTTTTACTAACAATATTTGGTACTATTTACTATGGTCCTCCGTGAATAGCTCACGATTGCCGCATGGGAGTTATAGAAGCTGCATTGTCTAATAGGACGTGTGGCCTGGGTTGGATCTGTGTACTACAGCAGATCCTGCACAGCTCCTCACAACGGCAGGTTAAGATCTGTAGATGATCTATAGATGATCTATCTGTAGATAGATACATCTGTCCGGCGTTTGAAGAACATGGACGGAACAGCTTTTGGGGAAGCCTTAAAGGAAAGAGCGGGGACGGGGCGGGCGGGAAAATGAGTCAACGGTGATTGGTTGACGAATAGGGGACCTGACATGAGAACACGATGGTTATTTGGCGAATAGGATCTGGCTTGAGAACACCATGGTTATTCGGCAAATAGGGAGGACTATTAACAAATCGTCCGGTAACATCTTGGATCAATGTACGGGCGTAGAACCCCTATAACCTTAACCCTAACCCGACCACACTATTATTGACCTGGAAATTTCCCAGAAAATTCCTGCCGGACGAAAAACTAATAATACTATAGTCAATAGGACCTGACATGAATCAACGATGGTTGGTTGGCGAATAGGACCTGACACGAGTTGACGATAGTTGATTAGCGAACAGTACCTGGCATGAGAACACAATGGTTGATTAGCGGATAGGACCTGACATGAGAACACGATGGTTGATTGGCGAATAAAACCCGACATGAGTCAACGATGGTTGATTAGCGAACAGGACCTGACATGAGTCAACGATGGTTGATTGGCGGATAGGACCTGACATGAGTCAACTTTGGTTGATTGGCGAATACAACCTGATATGGCACGGCCTAAAGACACGGCAAGACAATGGACTGGCGGGAGCCGTAAACAGTATGAGAAAAGGTACTGCTGTGGCTAGCACTGCTTTGGCTAGAGCTGCCTTGTGCGATTTATACTAACCAAAAAAAAAAAACCAGCGGAGAAATTGCGCGTATATACGTGCAAGGTTTACTTAGATTTGCACGTATTTGTTTCACCACCTTGCACCCTGTGGTTCGACGTGGTACTTTGACCCAGCAGTGTGTCCATCCCATTTGGCACCCTGCTCCCGTTTAGTGGTGCAGGAATATAATCAGTCCTCCGCAGGAGCCGCCGGAGGCTCACCTGGCACCTTGATCCCGTTTGGTACCTACCATGTATAGGCCATACATATCTACAACAACTCCTGCTATACGTATATACAACCGTGTTGAGTTTACGTGCAGATCTGAATAGCCTTGCACGTACGTACGTACGTGCAATTTTTCCACCGCTGCAAAAAAAAAATATATATATATGTACCACTCTGTACAGAAATATAAGCACCGTTTGTACTTAAATATTAAATAATAACGGTGCTTATAGTTCTGGACATAGTGGTAGCTGTGAGATCGAGGGTTATGCAGCAGGCGCAGCAGTCTCTCGTCGAATATGTAGGCGGCAAAAAGCGGGGGAAACAATCTTTTAATGTCGGTTTTCGTGCGAAAATACGAACCCCTTTCTGATACCTGGTTATCATGTACCACTCTGTCCCGAATTATAATCCCCATTTTGTATTAATATTTAATACAAACGTTGCTTATATCTCGGGACATAGTGGTACCTGGTGTGCTGCAGGCGTTTGTTTCGCTCTGCTCTCCTGTTGTGGGCGTGTGGCTGCTTTGCTGCTTTGTGCAGTAATACAGGGGGACCATAGTAAATAGGACCAAATATTGTTAGTAAAAATAGGGAAATATATAAATTGTAGTGTTTACCGTAGGTCCTATTTACTAGTGTTTACTATGGTCCCCAGTAACGTAGTGTTTATCACTTGGCCCAGCCTGGACAAAATGGTTGATAGGCCACACTAACTCCCCATTACGTCTTCATTCCGAGAATTTTCCCAGAATATTATTATTACGACTTGGCCCAGGTTCGAATAAAAGGGTTGACGGTCCACACTTGAGACAAACTTCCCGTTACCTCTAGATTATTCCGAGGAAATTCCCATAGGCGATCGGCGTTAAGGGGGTTGGGGCTAGGTTTTAAAGTCGCAAGTATTAATAATAAACTAAGAAACACGTCAGCTGTGAATTCTCCCAACCGGTCGATATTCAGCTTTGCTAGCTGCGTGGCGATATTCCATGATGTTATTGTTAGGTACATTTCCTCGCGACTGACTACTGGCCGGTGACTCCCCTGGATGCTACCAGGGTCGACGAGACGATAATACTTGTAGAACGATTTCCGATTGCTCAAAGAAATGAGCGTATACTTCGTATAATGTGAGAAAATCAATATCATCATCATCATCATCATCATCATCATCACTACCATCATCATCATACATACATAGATCCATGTACAAACGTGCCGCACAACTGACACATCCGTCTCGGGCGACACCACAAAGCGAAGGTTGCACCCCAGGGTGTATCATATCCACACCTCATTGCCCCAGCTTCGACATTTTTTTTTTTTTTTTTCGCAAACCTCCTCCCGGCGGATTCGTAAAAATATAGGTTACATCAACCCATTCAGAACGGAAAAAAAATGTTCCACACTAATTCCAAGTAGTTTGTCCCCAAATTTCGTGGGACCAGTTCTTTAGGGGTTGAAAGCTCACCACACTTCCACTTCAAGATATCCCTTAAAGTGGGACCGCAGCCCAGTTTTAGGGACAAATTGCTTGAAATTAGAGTCAGTATATGTGCAAGTAGATGTGAGTGAGTCGACAAGGGAAAGAAAGGGCTGAATTTTTCTCGCGATACAAAATTCAAGGTACGAACCGTGGTGGGGGGGGGGAGGGAGCGAGAAGCGCCTGCTTTTTGTGAACCCGGATCTGAGTTACGACTAGGCAAGGAGAGAGAAAGGAAGGGCGAATATAGTACAGGCTGGTTCAGGCATATCACCCAAAATTCATTCAGTGGCGAATGCCCACGCCGTTTTTTGGAGTTAGACCCTGAAATTTGGCACACGTGTTTTATGCGCCCTACCCGAGACTTTAACGGATGGGTTTTTTTTTTTTTTTTTTTTTTCCGTCAGATATTGCTTGTTTTGTATTTTTTTGGGAAATTTGGGTCTTAAGAGATCCAAAATTTCCGGCGAAAACAAAAAAAAAAAAAAACATTCGTAAAAGGCTCGGGTAGGGCGCATAAAACACGTGTACCAAATTTCAGGGTCTATCTCCAAAAACGGCGTGGACATTTGGACTTTTATGCGGTAAAAGTGCAAAAATAGGCGTCGCCTCGTAGTTACTTAGTTTTAGTATAGAATCGATTTTGGGCGTTAAATATGACTTAATATGATCATACGCAGTCAGATTTGTCGAATATTTGCGTGAAACTTTGTACAAACATGCCTTAGACCACCTGGAAGCGGCTCGTTCAGAAAAAAAATGGGGGAAAACAGGTTTTCCTACGGAAACGCCTGACTATTGTTGACCACTTTGAAGGCCTGTGATTGACCGGGCCACATTTTCGGCGGTAGCGCCAGTTCTAGGTCCTTGAACAAAAAACTGCGAGTCACCCTCTTCCACTGTTCATGGCGGTCAGTATGATACCAAATGTGACATTGGAGTTGCTATTGCATGCGGCATTCGTGACTGACGAAATTTTGGGTGATATGCCTGAACCAGCTCGTACATGGGATGGAAATAAAATAAAATAAAATGCAATAAAACAAAATAAAATGAAATAAAACAAACTAAAACGAAATAAAACAAAATAAAATAAATTATGAATAGCAGTCCTAAAAATCGCTTCCGTTTCAACTATTTACGGGGGAACATACTGTAGTAATCAGGACCAAATACGCTTATTATTACGGGGGAGCATAGTAAATACTAGTAAATAGGACCTTCGGTAGAAACAAAAATCTATATATTTCCATATTTTTACAAACAATATTTGGTCTTATTTACTATGGTCCCCTCCCGTAATACCTCTGTTTTAATATTAATAGTAAAAAGTCCTGATATGTGCGGGTTTTAGTTGTACACGATGGGTCCTGATTACTATAGGCCCCCCCTATTAGTTTCACAATACTTCGACCACCAAGTGCTTCTCCAATCAAGATCCGGGCTAGCCGGACTATCTAACTACTGCTGTAAAAATGGGGGCAGAGTGGTGCTGGTGCACACTGGTGGTTCTAGCCTTCGTCCCAATCTTCATGGCATTGTGTCCAGGATCGAACCTTTGGATCCGGTTCTCGTGATCGTATTGCCTGGTAGAACGTTTGAGATGGGACAAAGAGCTGTAGGATCAGAGTGCGCCGCTCACAGCCCGCCTGCAGAAAACACGAAAGTCACCTCCTCCGCCGTTGGGTCACCCTCTGCGAACTATACAGGTGTGTGAATACTTTGCTTTTGCGTATATCAAGAAAGAGCAGGAGTCAAGATAGCGAGTACGTGGAAAATCACCAATCACGTGCTACGTCAAGAAGACCTGCTGCTACATTCACAGGGAGTATGAAGTATATTTGTGTCCTTCGTACCCCTTTCCCATCTATGTGCCCCTTTCGTGTGATCTGCTGTTTCGGTACACGTGATGATATGGGACGAAATCAATCGGAAATCGTTCTACAAGTATTATCGTCTCGTCGACCCTGGTAGCATCCAGGGGAGTCACCGGCCAGTAGTCAGTCGCGAGGAAATGTACCTAACAATAACATCATGGAATATCGCCACGCAGCTAGCAAAGCTGAATATCGACCGGTTGGGAGAATTCACAGCTGACGTGTTTCTTAGTTTATTATTAATACTTGCGACTTTAAAACCTAGCCCCAACCCCCTTAACGCCGATCGCCTATGGGAATTTCCTCGGAATAATCTAGAGGTAACGGGAAGTTTGTCTCAAGTGTGGACCGTCAACCCTTTTATTCGAACCTGGGCCAAGTCGTAATAATAATATTCTGGGAAAATTCTCGGAATGAAGACGTAATGGGGAGTTAGTGTGGCCTATCAACCATTTTGTCCAGGCTGGGCCAAGTGATAAACACTACGTTACTGGGGACCATAGTAAACACTAGTAAATAGGACCTACGGTAAACACTACAATTTATATATTTCCCTATTTTTACTAACAATATTTGGTCCTATTTACTATGGTCCCCCTGTATTACTGCACAAAGCAGCAAAGCAGCCACACGCCCACAACAGGAGAGCAGAGCGAAACAAACGCCTGCAGCACACCAGGTACCACTATGTCCCGAGATATAAGCAACGTTTGTATTAAATATTAATACAAAATGGGGATTATAATTCGGGACAGAGTGGTACATGATAACCAGGTATCAGAAAGGGGTTCGTATTTTCGCACGAAAACCGACATTAAAAGATTGTTTCCCCCGCTTTTTGCCGCCTACATATTCGACGAGAGACTGCTGCGCCTGCTGCATAACCCTCGATCTCACAGCTACCACTATGTCCAGAACTATAAGCACCGTTATTATTTAATATTTAAGTACAAACGGTGCTTATATTTCTGTACAGAGTGGTACATATATATATATTTTTTTTTTGCAGCGGTGGAAAAATTGCACGTACGTACGTACGTGCAAGGCTATTCAGATCTGCACGTAAACTCAACACGGTTGTATATACGTATAGCAGGAGTTGTTGTAGATATGTATGGCCTATACATGGTAGGTACCAAACGGGATCAAGGTGCCAGGTGAGCCTCCGGCGGCTCCTGCGGAGGACTGATTATATTCCTGCACCACTAAACGGGAGCAGGGTGCCAAATGGGATGGACACACTGCTGGGTCAAAGTACCACGTCGAACCACAGGGTGCAAGGTGGTGAAACAAATACGTGCAAATCTAAGTAAACCTTGCACGTATATACGCGCAATTTCTCCGCTGGTTTTTTTTTTTTGGTTAGTATAAATCGCACAAGGCAGCTCTAGCCAAAGCAGTGCTAGCCACAGCAGTACCTTTTCTCATACTGTTTACGGCTCCCGCCAGTCCATTGTCTTGCCGTGTCTTTAGGCCGTGCCATATCAGGTTGTATTCGCCAATCAACCAAAGTTGACTCATGTCAGGTCCTATCCGCCAATCAACCATCGTTGACTCATGTCAGGTCCTGTTCGCTAATCAACCATCGTTGACTCATGTCGGGTTTTATTCGCCAATCAACCATCGTGTTCTCATGTCAGGTCCTATCCGCTAATCAACCATTGTGTTCTCATGCCAGGTACTGTTCGCTAATCAACTATCGTCAACTCGTGTCAGGTCCTATTCGCCAACCAACCATCGTTGATTCATGTCAGGTCCTATTGACTATAGTATTATTAGTTTTTCGTCCGGCAGGAATTTTCTGGGAAATTTCCAGGTCAATAATAGTGTGGTCGGGTTAGGGTTAAGGTTATAGGGGTTCTACGCCCGTACATTGATCCAAGATGTTACCGGACGATTTGTTAATAGTCCTCCCTATTTGCCGAATAACCATGGTGTTCTCAAGCCAGATCCTATTCGCCAAATAACCATCGTGTTCTCATGTCAGGTCCCCTATTCGTCAACCAATCACCGTTGACTCATTTTCCCGCCCGCCCCGTCCCCGCTCTTTCCTTTAAGGCTTCCCCAAAAGCTGTTCCGTCCATGTTCTTCAAACGCCGGACAGATGTATCTATCTACAGATAGATCATCTATAGATCATCTACAGATCTTAACCTGCCGTTGTGAGGAGCTGTGCAGGATCTGCTGTAGTACACAGATCCAACCCAGGCCACACGTCCTATTAGACAATGCAGCTTCTATAACTCCCATGCGGCAATCGTGAGCTATTCACGGAGGACCATAGTAAATAGTACCAAATATTGTTAGTAAAAATAGCGAAATATCTAGGTTTTTGTGTGTGCCGTAGGTCTTATTTACTAGTGTTTACTATGGTCCCCCGCAATAGCTCATAGACACCAGGCACCTCTTTTCCCTGAGAGAGCTCTCTATGCACAGCTCATGCGGTGGGAATCTACTATTATCTGCCCGAGGTGTGACTGTTCTTGTTTTTCCCACACACGCATGTCCTGCGGCTTGCGACCAAGACCACAGCATTAGCACTACTTCTTCGAGTCAGCATGTCCTCATCCGATACGGCACGCGCTTATCACGCACGCACACACACCAAGGTCACCTATACCTCATCACACGGGTGATAACGTAGCACAACCCCTACCGTACCGGTATACTATAACCAAGATAACACACCCCCTGGGGCCGAATTTCTCCAAACCATGCCATAGAAGGGCCGTGGCTTAAGAACGGCACACACAACGAAAACGGTGGCTTCAAAAATAGCTCGTCAAGATCGTTCCGTAGACCGTGCTACGATATTGTAATCGTACGCAGCGTCTATACGAGCAGTATTCAATGTTTGCCGTAAATTTTGTAGTAATTGTACCAAAATTAGAGTTAATTATTAATTTTCTGAATTCGGGGAGACGAAATAATTGCAGTAATTGCACCAAAATTAGACTTAATTATTTATTTTCTGAATTCGGGTAGAGACGAAATAATTGCAGTAATTGCACCAAAATTAGAGTTCATTATTTATTTTCTGAATTCGGGTAGAGACGAAATATATAGGGGTACGTAGCAAGTTTTGGCAACTTTTTTTTTTCTGAGTTACGGGGCTCCTTAACCCAAGTTCGTTCGAATGCCACGTATCGTTTCTTTGTAACCTTTGATTTTGCGTACTACCTTTATTATAAGGCCACGGGATTGGTTTAGGGCCCGTTTGAACGAAGAAGAAAAAAAAACAATTTGAAAAAAAAAAAATCAAATCCGCTTTTCATTGGTCAACACACGCACCAGCACCAAAGATTAGGATCTTGGGGAATAATATTTGGTGCTGGTGCGTGTGTTGGCCAATGAAAAGCGAATTTGATTTTTTTTTTTCTCAAATTGAATTTATTTTATACTCGTTAATTCGGGCCCTTATTGGGTTTGCGCGTTTTTTTTTCTTCTTCAAAATCAGGTTTTGGGGGAGGTATAGAGCTCCTAGTCTATAATCAAGTGATTATCCTAACCTCAGAAACAAAAAAGGGTGCACCTCTATCGTATTATACGAGTAGCATATGTCGTTTTGCACTTGCCGTTTTGTCGAAAAAAAAACAGGTTAGAAATTTGAGGGCGGGGGCGGGGGGCGTACTCATTTGTTGCTTGTCTTAAGTCATTTGACCATTGACCACACATGCATCCCTTTCGAGACGGGGCAGCACCGTTCCTACTCCTGATAAGAGACACCTCCAACACTTGGGGCGCTCATTACGTTTTTTTTCATATATTATATAAGAAACGTTTTGCGAATCCTACCCCCTTCCTGTTTCGCCGCCTGTAGCCACCATCTATCCCCTAAGATAGCGATCGTCTTGTCCCTACTATCTACAGCAGTGTACCAAATTTCTCCATGTCACATTCGTCTATTTTCTTAATCTCCTCGAACACATCCCGTTCGTCCTTGTACATTTCACATTCTCCCACTACTGTGAGTTCTACTCTTCTATTTCTTTGCCACGAGGGCACATCTGTGCATCAAATTCCTCCTCCTCCCGGCTTCTGGTATACCTCCTCCTTCTTTCTGGCAGGTTCAGGTCCGCTACACGAAGTCGTAGTTTCAGCGTTTTCTCGTACGAGGGGGGGGGGGGGTATCTTATCCCCCCCGGGTGATACGTACGGTATGGAAATTCGTCCAAGGGGGGGGGGGGGGGGGGGGTGCTATCTCACCATACGTGTGATACGTACGGTGTACCAGGCTTCCTTTTTCGTTTTGTTTTGCATGCCCGCACACCAAAACCAAGCCCCCCTTCCATTACCTTGAAAAGGCATGCCTTACCTTGATAAGGCATATCTTAACTCAATAAGGCATGCCTTCATCGGGGTGGCACATTAAATTATATCGTTTAGTCAGTTTGTTGGGGTAAAGTGTACCAGCAGTAGTAGAGCTTTACCTCCTATTTAAATGAAGGGACAAATGGTTGACAGACACAAACGAACCCGAGACGAAAAAAGGGACTACGTAACTAACGCCAAACATGGCCTCACTGGGTCGATCTGATTTGCTTAGGGCTAGAGCGATAGCATAGGGTTTCATGCTTTTTGTCTCGCGTTCGGAGTGTTGNGGTTTTTTTTTTTTTTTTTTTTTTCCGTCAGATATTGCTTGTTTTGTATTTTTTTGGGAAATTTGGGTCTTAAGAGATCCAAAATTTCCGGCGAAAACAAAAAAAAAAAAAAAAACCATTCGTAAAAGGCTCGGGTAGGGCGCATAAAACACGTGTACCAAATTTCAGGGTCTATCTCCAAAAAACGGCGTGGACATTTGGACTTTTATGCGGTAAAAGTGCAAAAATAGGCGTCGCCTCGTAGTTACTTAGTTTTAGTATAGAATCGATTTTGGGCGTTAAACATCCGTTAAAGTCTCGGGTAGGGCGCATAAAACACGTGTGCCAAATTTCAGGGTCTAACTCCAAAAAACGGCGTGGGCATTCGCCACTGAATGAATTTTGGGTGATATGCCTGAACCAGCCTGTACTATATTCGCCCTTCCTTTCTCTCTCCTTGCCTAGTCGTAACTCAGATCCGGGTTCACAAAAAGCAGGCGCTTCTCGCTCCCTCCCCCCCCCCACCACGGTTCGTACCTTGAATTTTGTATCGCGAGAAAAATTCAGCCCTTTCTTTCCCTTGTCGACTCACTCACATCTTCTTGCACATATACTGACTCTAATTTCAAGCAATTTGTCCCTAAAACTGGGCTGCGGTCCCACTTTAAGGGATATCTTGAAGTGGAAGTGTGGTGAGCTTTCAACCCCTAAAGAACTGGTCCCACGAAATTTGGGGACAAACTACTTGGAATTAGTGTGGAACATTTTTTTTCCGTTCTGAATGGGTTGATGTAACCTATATTTTTACGAATCCGCCGGGAGGAGGTTTGCGAAAAAAAAAAAAAAAAATGTCGAAGCTGGGGCAATGAGGTGTGGATATGATACACCCTGGGGTGCAACCTTCGCTTTGTGGTGTCGCCCGAGACGGATGTGTCAGTTGTGCGGCACGTTTGTACATGGATCTATGTATGTATGATGATGATGGTAGTGATGATGATGATGATGATGATGATGATGATATTGATTTTCTCACATTATACGAAGTATACGCTCATTTCTTTGAGATCCTGCCTTTGGTAACTAAACTATATGCCTCGTATATACTTATCTTATCATACATACTTATCTTATGATACATACTTGTCTTACCATTCGTGCTTATCTTATCGTACATATTTATATGTGATCATAAGATCATAAGATTCGTGCTATTATACGGTAGAAGGGGGGCGCTTTTCGGTCATTGCTTTTCGGCCGCTCAGCGTCACTCGGGAGAGTGACTCCTCCCCTATGTTGTGTTGCAGTCTTGGGCTTTTATGTTTTTTAATTTCGCAGTATGCACCGCCTTGGGATTGCTCTGATGTATATATACGTACCATGGTATCAATCATCCCTGAATACTTGACAAACTTGACCAATAATCCAGTCCCCCTTAGGGCCCATATTAACTAGTACAAAATAAATTAAATTTGGAAAAAATAAAATTCAAATACGCTTTTCATTGGTCAACACACGCACCAGCACCAAAGATTAGGATATTGGGGTATAATCTTGGGTGGTGGTGCGGGTTCTGACCAATAAAAAGCGGATTTGATTTTTTTTTTTTTCCAAATTGAGTTTGTTTTTCTTCGTTAAAACGGGCCCTTACATACAAATCGGCTGAAATGTCGAAAAATTCTTCGAAAACTCATCTTCTTAGCGAGAGAGCTGCGTGAGTTGCCGTTGTTGTTTTCTCACATTTAACTCCTGGCCAAAAATCTATTACGAAGGACCATAGTAAATAGGACCTAACATTGTTGGTAAAAATAGGTAAATATATAGGTTTTTGTGTATACCGTAGGTCCTATTTACTAGTGTTTACTATGGCCCCCCGTGAATAGTCCGTGGCCAAAAATTTTGGAGTCGAAGAGCACCCCAAGCAAAACAAATATTAAAAAACATACTTCGTATATATACCAAACAGCACGATACACATACAGAACAGGACATCTAATAAGAAAAAAAACAGGAAGGCTGGCCCAGGCTGGATTTCTTATTTTTAGAGAGGGTGTTTGCTTTCTGCTTTTACTAATTTCAAGATAATAACGACTCTCCATTTTCTATTTCCCCTCCAAAATATCAGCCTGTCTTTCTTGTTATTAATAGCCTGTTTTCTTACTATTAATAGGTGCCCTGTACTACAACTGAAGTCCCCTCGATCGTATCATACGGTTTTTGTATCATACAATATAGGACACCGGAGAGCTCTCGCTCGGTCAACCCGGAAGTAGCGGCGGCCAGGGAGGCCAGGGCAACGGAGGCATATCTGGGGCGGGGACGAGTGCTTCCGCGACGCAGCACACCGCCGTGGACCCGACGGAGGCTGAGGAGGAGGTGATGAAGGGGAGGATAACCTTTGCCTTGACTGCGCACAAGGAGGTGAGATATACACGAACGATATTTGCATACACGCTAGCGGGGCGGCCACGGGTCCGCCCGTGGGCCCTAGCTAGCCTTGCGTTTCCCGTAGTAGTATCATACGTCGTATATAGAGGGGGTTAGGGTTAGGGTTAGGGTTAGGGTTAGGGTTAGGGTTAGGGTTAGGGTTAGGGTTAGGGTTAGGGTTAGGGGGGGGGGTGGGTACTCATTTGTTGCTCGCCATAGTCATTTAACCATTGACCACGCATCCCTTTCGAGACGGAGGGGGTTCGGGGAGGGAAAACAGCTGTGAGATCGAGGATTTCGTCGAAACTCACCTTTGCAAGCTGCGTGGGATACTACCATCGCGTGAACCACGGGGTTTGAGGGAAACAAAATCGAACAAAGTTGTGGAACTCAAGGGAGGTCACTGTATTACGGTGTACTTACTCCCTGAATGTGCTGCATAGTAGTATATGCAGTAATGGCAGTACTCGTAGTGTTCTGTGATGTACCACTCTGAACGGATTTTTTTTTCAGGACCATCGTGCGGGCCGGTATCGACCCGGGGCGTGTCCGTTTTTGTTCCCCCGGGTTGTTGGAGTCGTAGATATTCGGAAGGATTCTGATCCGGGGATGGGGCCCTATCGACCCCGGGTGCGGTGGGACCTCGACCATAAGCGTTACATAGAATACCTGGTGCCTTATACAGTGGGAACCCCGGCTTGAGAGAGGTGTGATAAAGGCCGAAAGTTGTAGATATATGGAACGATTTATGATCCGGGGATGGGGCCCTATCGACCCCGGGTGCGGCGGGACCTCGACCATGAGCGTTACATATAATATCTGGTGCCTTATACAGCAGTGGGTACCCCGGCTTGAGAGAGGTGTGATAAAGGTCGAAAGTTGTAGATATATGGAAGGATTTATGATCCGGGGATGGGGCCCTATCAACCCCGACCTCGACCATGAGCGTTACATATAATATCTGGTGCCTTATACAGTGGGTACCCCGGCTTGAGAGAGGTGTGATAAAGGCCGAAAGACCCTCTCTTAAGTATTGCGGGGGACCTCTTGTATTAATAGTAGATAGGACCTACGGTACACACAAAAACCTACAGTATATGGTTACATGATGGCAGGTCTCGTAGACCGGACGTTGGTTATAACGTATCTTCACGGTTGGCGTTTTTGTGATGAGAGTTTGACGGTGTCTACGTATCCTATCCTATCCTCCGCAATAGGACGCATAGAAGGGATGGAAGGGGTAGCGCGACCAAAGCGATGATATGCTTTGGTGTTACCAAACCGTCTACCTGGTAACGTATGTACGATCAGCGTGAGCGCCTATTAATAGCAGTGTGTGTGTTCTTCACATTAAACCTTCCTTTCTACCCGTCGACATCTAGCACACCCAGTGTCCGTGCCGATTCATCATCCTAAAAAGGTACCAGTTCTGTGGTCACAAAACTACGACACAGCGATACTACGCTCAGTGCAGTAAGCAGAGCAGACAATGCAATGCCATATACGACAGGCAAGACCTACCCTGCTAGCAATCCAGGTGCATGCAAGAGAAAAAAAGAGAAAAGAAAGAAAAAGCGAAAAGGAAAAATAATAGAAAGTAAACATACTGAAGCAAATCAACAATCAAGCAACCAAACAAAAGCATGACAAAATGAAAAGAAAAAAAAAAAAAAATGTCGTGCTTCTCCCAGATGAGATGCGACATCTAGTTAAAAGAAACCAAATGAAATGAAATGAACCGAAAAAAAAAAAACAGTGCCAACAAAGCAAGACTAAGAACGACAGGAAAAGACAGGCAGCCAGAGCACACCAAAAGTACCTTCCAGCCAGCTGAGGCAGGTTTGTGCCCTTAGTACAGGCAGGTTCTACCAGCTAGTCGGTCTGGTACTGGTACCTACTCTGTTTGCCGTCTCTTTCCTGCTTTCGTCCGCCGCGGTTTCCCTACGAACCCCCCCACCCTCTGTCTCCATTCCCTTGGGCGCCACCCATACAACGGATACGTGGCACTTCCTACTCAGTTCCGTTTCGTCCTCGTGCCTCACACGAGAGTCCAGGAAAGAGAAGAGGAACTAACAAAAACCAAAATGTATACGTACGTAGCTAAGCAGCCAAAGAAAGTCCTAGGAAAATTCGGGGGGGCGGAGAGACAAAGGCAAAAGCGATCACGGCAAAAATAAAAAATAAACCAAAACAAATGGATGATGCGAGGGATTGTAGCATCGCTGTCGTGCCCGCTACAACAGGCGTTACACCAAGCAAAAACATAAAATAATAAAAAATAAAAAATAAAAGATCACCAGAAATAACCAAGGGAAACAATACCCAGTTCGCCATCCACCCAGCCAGTTAGTACTTCTTCCTCATCACAGTGATAAGAACGAGAGTAACAACGAAACTAAAGAAGACGAAACGAAACGAAAAAAACAAAAACAAAAACAAACAAACACAACACAACAGAGCCGCGTTCGAAGCAGCTACAGAGGTGCGCGGCACGGGTAGTCTAGGCGGGACTTACTAGTCAGCCTGGTACCTTGCTATCCTGTCGGCTGTCTCCCTCCTGCTTTCATCAACCGCGGTTTCTGTACGACTGTTGCCCCCTCCCTTCCCATTCCCTTGTGCACCCCCCGCGACGGATGCGTGGCGCTGTTTACTCAGTTCTGCCTCGACCTTGTGCCACCGGACCATGAACTGTTCAGCCGCTTCGAGGACCCCTCTGTACCACTTGCCCACTTTAGTTGCTGCAACGGTCCACGCTGCGGTCTCTACTCCAAACACCAACGGGACCTGTGCCGTGGACCCCTTGGTGGCTTGAAACACCTTGAGGTCTTCAGCAATGCATTTCTGCCAGGACTTTGGTTGTCCGCCCGGTCTGCGTCCCTCCCCACCCGTCATGGTCCCGAACATCACCCGACTGGGTAGTCGCCCCTTGGGTTGCCGTGCCACGGCTCCCGCAAAGAACAGCCGTCGTTTACGGATCGTCGTTTCGATGCTCTCGCATCGTGTCTGCTTGAGAGCCTTTGCGTACGAGAGGGTCCTATAGTCGCCACGCTGCCGACGCTGGAAGCCAATGACACGCAGGAGGATTTGGTGGTGTACCGAGCGGAGTCTGGCGAAGTGTTGTGCACCGAGGGTCCACGTCATACATCCGTACAGCAGGGTCTCAATCACCTCGGCCTTCAACATGCGGATTTTCAGACTAAGTCGAGCCGTCTTCATGTCGTACAACTCTGGTCCGAACCGTTTGAAGCACGCCCACATGAGACGGATCCGTCGTTCGATTTCGAGTGAGAGGTCAGCGTCTTCGTGGATAATGCCGCCGAGGTACAAGAACTGGCTCGTTTGTCTATACCTCTGACCAGCTGCTTCGATAACGAGCGGCGGAGGAGGGGGTGTCTGGTCCCGTGTTCGTAAGATCATCGTTTCGGTTTTCTTTTCTGAAACCGTGAGGCCTGCTGCTTCGAAGACAGTCACGATGACTGTCATCATTGCAGTACGGGTGGGGGGATCGCGTTACTTGCGCCCGTACCGTACGACTCTTTACATTGCAACCATTGTAATCCGAACCAACCATTGTATAGTGTCACCCCCCCCCCCCCAAAACACGCAGTGACTCTTGCTTCAATCGCCACTTGTTATCAGTACTCGTAGCCTTTGCCAGTGCTCTTGACCCACCAATCGTACCAGATAAAGTACCAAATACATTACTGTTTTTTGTGGTGGTCCGCACATTTTTTTTTGCAGATTGTCCAAAACGGGTCGAGCCTTAGCCTACACTAGGGTTGGGGTTAGGGTTAGGGTTGGGTTGGGTCGACGGCTTCTCGTGATTTGATTAAATGAAACAAAAACACCCAAAAACAAGTAAAAACAGCAAGAAATCATGATATATTTGGTACTTTTCATCCTCGGGCGGATGGGTAAAAATAAAGCTTTTACGCCCGCCACACTTCCCACGTTCCGCCTCGTGTCGTGTGCCAATTCCCTTCATACCCCCCTCGGCAGCATCAGCCCCTGCTTCTGTTACAGTGGTGTACCCATTTAATACCATCATCCGGTTTATAACACCATAGTAGAGATAAGACCAGCTACAGCAAATCGGCTAAATCACGAGGAAAAAGAGTACTTGGGATTAGTATGGTCAGTAGTACAATACAAGACCATAGTAGAGATAAGACCACATGTTTGAGTTTGTCACGAGCTGGTCTTAAATGGGTACACACCACTGTACTACCGCGGACGCTTTGAGGATGTTTGCCCGACCTGACTCCGGAAAGGGCCAGGCGCGGTGTGGGGATAGCCACCATGTTTTTTTTGTTTCCTGAGGCTAGTAGTCACTCGAGGCGGAGGTGTCTACTAATAGTAAGTAAAAAAAACTGATTTTGTGGACGAAAAATAAAGGTGCTATTTGTCGAAGTATCACACTCAGCTACGTCGTATATAGCAAAGATGCGTTTCGACGAAATCCTCGATCTCACAGCTGTTTTTTTTTATTTTTAATTACTTGACCATTAATGGGGGCGTTTGACGGTTGTACTGTAGTTGCAAACCTGCATTTATGTACCAGATTTGAAATGCTAAAGCATTTGCTTCAGCTATGTTTCAAGATACACGGATGATTACATACGTGTTTTTTTCCTTTCTCCTTTTTCTCTTGCTCTTTCATTTTCCCTTCGGGTTGGTTTCACTTTCTCTTGGTTGAGTTGTACGATGTGCCACGGCAGTTATGATGTATACAGCAATATGTCCAGTGTTGGGCACCGGGACCGAACTACGGTTATTTAACCGGAAACCGCGATCCGGTTATCGTAACCGAAAACCGGACATTTCGAAACCGGTTATTCGGTGATTTCAAATAACCGACCGGACATAACCGGACCGGTTATTTCCGGTCGGTTATTGTGTCCCTTATCCCCTACCCCATATAACGCCTCTGTATATGTATGGAAACCCCTATATGTCAGCACACAAGCACAGCGCACACGACTGGTGCTACGGTAGGGGGGGTAGCCTGATTTTCACCACCACGTTCGCTCCACTCGGGCGAGTGACTCTGTACCTCACTCAAAGCTGTACGCAGGAATATCTTCTTGTCGCAGAGTAGCAAGCATACTATGGTGGTGCATATCTCGAAAACGTAACGCGTTAAGACTTAAACAGAACCGCGAAGAAATAGTGTGGCCACTCGGCGGAGTGGCTCTCATCCGCTGAAAATAATGGACTTAAAACCGACCCCCCTACCGTAGCACCAGTCACACCAGTAGTCATCGCAGCATTAGAGCAGCACATCAGCTATCTGGTGGGTTATCAAAAGCTACGGATCATCAGTCATCAATAATAATATGATCAATAATATACCAGCCAATGAACCAACACGAGCAGTCAGTGCGTTCTCCTACGCATTACGCATTGTTTTCCCTATTGTACCGCGTTGAGATCGACGATGTTTTTTTTTTCTACCTCGGAGAAGAACTGAACCGCGAGAGCAGTTTTGGTTTTGCCTATTTCTGCGTGTTGAGTGTTACCAGGTAAATGGTTTTGGAAGCCCTCATCCATTTTTTGTCTTGTGACCAAGAAGCAGGTTCCGCTCGCCGTCCTGAGCGTCGCTACATCCGCTTTTTCGTAGTCATACTCCGCCTGCTCGCCTGTTAGCTGTACGCCAATGACTCATCATGCCGGACGACTGAACGACAGGTTCCGTTTTGTCGTCAACTTTCACGTGGTGTGTGTCGTGCGTTTTTGTAATGCGTGCAATACGGATAATTTGATTTGCTGATGTGCCGACAGACGAGCATCCGAAAATAACGTTTTTTTTCCTTGGGGGTGCGAACGTGGCGCAAAATAGCCATTTATGTGAAATAACCGACCGAATAACCGACCGGAAACTTCGCGGTTTCGGTCTCGGTTATTTAGTCCAAATAACCGGTTAACCGGAGACCATCTCCGGTCGGTTATGAGATAACCGACCGGACCCCAAAAGG
>MEHQ01004546.1:218733-306323 GCA_008828725.1 Saccharina japonica
AAAACACCCCCCCCCCCCCCCCCCCCCCGCCCTCCCTTATTTCAAAAACCTGCAGAAAAGCACTCGTCACAAAACACACACAACACTATGTCCCTAAATATAAGCACCTTTTATACAATAAAATTAAATAAAAACGGTATTTATATTTCGGGACAGAGTGGCACGACTTATTGCGACCGACCGAGAAAGGAGTTGTGTGTGTTGTGCCGTGTGTTGAAGTCGTAAGGTTTCGGCGTGTCGGGGGTCGTGTGGGGTTAACTTGTGGCCTATAGCAATGCCGTTATATGAGGAAACCTAGCTTTCCACCGACCACGCGGACGAAAAAACATCATTACTTCGAGTCTTCTATTGCGGGCGACCATAGTAAATACTAGTAAATAGGACCTGCGGTACACACAAAAACCTACCTATCAAATGTAGATATTTCTCTACTTTTACTCGTAATAACATTTAATCCTATGATATATATATATTTACTACGTTTGGGATGCGGTGTTCGACCACCCTGAACTGTGTGGACGTAAGTTCGAGCCCCGCACCTGTCACCCCCCCCCCTCCCCTATAGGGTTGGCGTCGGTTGGCAACGACGCTGTAAAACACGCCACTCGCTGCGTGAGCTAGACAACCAGGGTGCCGTTTTTTTTTTTTTTTTTTGGCGGTCACCAAAGCTGGCGGTCGAGTAGATCATTTGTGCGGGGTGGAGAACCTTTGCTCCGCACAAGGGGAATGGTCGTATCACGTAGTGTTAATATGGTAAGGCATCCGCGAGGCAGTTACATAGTAAAACCCATTGCTGTCTCCGGAAGTGGCCACACCAGAAATCAAATTAACTCATTGAAGCTGTCGTACATATGCAAGTCCGCCTCAGAGGCGGTTCTTAGCAGAATGCAGCTCACCCTCCATGCGACTCTCGCCCAATACCTTACGGCGCTTCGCGCTTGGTGCAAGTTGTCTGCCTGGTTGGTGAAAACCCAACGTGCTCCGTCCCGGCATTGTAGGGATGCGAGGGTCTATGGTCATACGACTACGGCCGTGCACGATATGAGTACCCCCCCCCGCCCCCCCCCCCTTTTTTCAGCATTCGTGCGGAAAGTATTTGCCTGACGTAAGTACGTGTAGGGAAGACTATTCGTCGGCGGCTGGAGAATAATACCCTCTCAAAAACATCGGGGCGAATGGTCGTCCGTGGACGAATAGTATGTTAAAAACTTGGGGGCGAATAATCGTCCGTGGACGAATATTATCTCGAAAGCATGGGGCGAATATTCATCCGTGGACGAATAGTATCTCGAAAACATGGGGCGAATATTCATCCGTGGACGAATAGTATCTCGAAAACATGGGGCGAATATTCATCCGTGGACGAATAGTCTGTCGAAAACATGGGGCGAATATTCGTCCGTGAACGAATAGTATATCAAAACATGTGAGGCGAACACTCGTCCGTGGATAGTATCTCGAAAACATGGGGCGATATTCGTCCGTGGACGAATCGATATTCGTCCGTGGACGAATATCATCTCGAAAACATGAGTCGAGTATTCGTCCGTGGACGAATAGTAACCCGAAAATATGGTGCGAATATTCGTCCGTGGACGAATACTACCTACTCGACGGGTGTTTTTCGCGAGTATTCGTCAAAGCAGTCGGAGTCGTGGGAATATTCGTCCGTGGACAAATAGTATATCGAAAACTCGAAAACATGGGACGAACATTCGCCCGTGGGTGAAAACCACCTATTCGTCGGATGGTTTTCGCGAGTATTCGTCAAAACTAGTCGTATTCGTTGACGTCACGATACGTCTGGCCCAGAAACGTCTGGCCCAGAAATGTCTGGGCAACTGGGGCAGCGTTGTCTGTTCACCAGTCTACCGGCACCATCCCATGCTGTGCGTATCCACTTGGTAGTTCCACCTATATACCTACGCGATGAACCAAACAATGGCTACCATAAAGAAGTTAAAATGATCAAACAAGCACACAAGAATAAAAACCAACACGCCTACGTACTACCTTGTAATTCTCTCTTGCGAACAAACCACACGGAGTTTTCTCGGCACGTCCCATTTCTCTCATAATCCTCTCTCCAATATACCACCCCCTCTCTTGGATGCCACCCCACCAGACAGGAAACCCACCCACTTTAGAGGCATCCTACGGTAGAGGTCCATTTCAGTTTTTTCTGGGGCTGCTTGCTGACTTGAGGAGCTCGATATACTCGCCCAAAAACTGACTATGCACAATATGGGAAAAAAGGTCAACCCGGTGAACCATCCCATGGTCGTTTGGTATACAACGGAAACAAAATACCGGTACGGCTGGGCCAGCCTAAAAACGGACAGTGCGGTGGGTTGGCTATGCCCCGCTCAATATTACGAATTTGGACGTGATTTTTTTACACGATGTTGATCATGCATCAGCCAACAAACGGAAAGCCTGCCTTTTTATTTTTTATGTTTCGTTTGAGAGATATATTACCGATATAAGTAGTCGAAAAAAATACAAAAGTGGCCATAACTTTCGTGAAACAAAAACAAAAAGAAAGAAAAAGGCAGGCTTTCCGTTTCAGTGCACATGCCATTCAAATACGACGTTAAAATTTCAGATCGAACTTCACAAAAATGAACGGGGCATCGCAGTAAAACCACTCGCTCTCGCCACTACTTGTTTATTGTATAGGGAACTTTTTTTTGCCAATATCTCTTGATGGGTGCCGAATTGACAAGTGCAACTGATATCGATCGTCTCCTTGGGTATTCAGCCTTGTCCACACCAATTTTTATCTTGACCGGGAAAGACGATTTTTTCGAGCCGTCATACGGATTTTATGTCAAAATGTCGCCAAAAAAAGGTACTTTCGAGGTTTCTTGGATATCTCGGCGAGATCGAGTCGGATTCTAGAAAAGTTTGAACCTGCCTATCCGCTATGGTGTCAGGATCAGTGCTTCCAGTTATCAAGTCCAAACATCCAGTGGTTCACGCGATACGACTTTAAGAAGCTTTGTCCGTTTTTTGGCTGGCCCAGCTCGTATAGCCAAACAAGAATGGTATTCTGCTGATTTTGGGTTAACCCCTTAAGAACTGGTCCCACATATTTGCGGACAAACTACTTGGAATTAGTGTGGGATTTTTTGTTTCAGTTCGGAATGGGTCAAGGAGAGCCCTGACGTTCAGAAAAAAAAATCGAAACAAGAATGGCATTTCGACAATATATTGGGTTAACTTAACCCCATAAGAATTTTTCCCCCGAATTTGGGGACAAACTACTTGGAATTAGTGTGGGACATTTTTTTCAGTTCTGAATGGGTTAAGGAGAGCCCTGATATTAAAAAAAAAAACGAAAACGAAAAGTGCGACGTACTCCTATCGTAGCAAGGGTCCGCGGGGTGATGAAAAAAGCCAAATGCGAATGACTGATGATTTTCATCACCGGGAGTGGTTTCTTACGTCATAACACGGTACCCCCCCCCCCCGTTTTACCCCCGCGCTGTAACGCGGCCGGAAAGGTTTCCGAAGTATTATTTATACTTCGGACATACCGAAATCTGTCCCGAAATGTAAAAACCGTTTTTGTGGAATGTTAATACGAAAATGGCGCTTATATTTCGGGACATGGTCGGTCACCCCGATGGTCTATTAATAGTGGTTACCCTCGAAAGCTACTATTAATAAGAGTTGTTGAATGTTGATATAAAAATGGTAGGGCTGGGCACTGGCACAGTATGTACTGGCAGTAGTAATCTACTGATTGACCCGGCCAGTATATTCGCCAGTACCACTCTGTCCCGAAATATAAGCAACGTTTAATTGGATATTAGTGTATAAAGGTGCTTATAGTTCGGGATATAGTGGTAGGTTTTTTCTCATGTACGTCCAAAAAACACGCCATATTATAGTGCGGAAACCCACCAAATGCGTTTCAGAAGGAGAGAGGAGAAAGGAGAGACAATATACTGCTGCAATCCAGTATACTATATGATTTTGACGACAGTATACATCGCTACTGACTGAGTCAGCCAGTGCCCAGCCCAAGAAAATGGTGCTTATATTTCGGGACATCGTCGGTCGCCCCGGGATGGTATCGTTGTGGTTACCCTCGAATGCTACTAAGAGTTGTTTCTGGGGTTCGAATCTCACGTGGGTCGGACTTTTGAGTTTATTTGCAAAAAAAAAAACGGAATCGACTGCTGAGAGCGCCTATTAATAGTAGCGTGGGTGTATAGGCGTAATTCGATTCGAATCGACGAGGGAAGAAAGGGCTGAAGTACAGTCTTCTCGCGATAAAAATGCAAGGCAAGAACCGTACTCGTAGTGGGGGAGGGGGTAGAAGAGCCTACTTTGTGACCCCGGATCTGAGTTACGACTTTAATACATAGGAAAGACAGAGGAACGGAGGGCAAAGATAATAAACGGGATGATGGGGGGAAAAAAAAGTGTCCCGAAATATAAAAACCGCTTTTGTTGAATGTTGATATAAAAATGTTGCTTATATTTCCGGACATAGTGGTATAAGGCAAGTGCACGCCCTGTACACCCATAGCCAACAAACAGCCAGCAGCACCCCCCCCCAATCGATGAAAGCGGGGTATATAGACTTTGGCCTAGCTTCGACAAAATGGCTGGGGAAAAAAACTGACCGGAAATATAAGCACCGTTTCCACTCTAGCATGACTATCAAACGGTTATTGTATTACCGACCAGAGTGTTTTTTAAGTTTATCCACAAAATCGTATCCCCGACCACCCGGGAAAATTATCGGAAAGTTCTGAAGACGTGTGCTACGATAGAGGTAGCAATTTTCGTCTGAAATGTTTTCTAAATCATCGGGCCCCTTTACCCAAATCGTCGGTCGATCATTTCATTATTCTGTGGCGATATTTTTCGTTTTATAGTTTGGGCCATGGTATTATTCAGCGGGTACGGAACACTTCTAGTTTACTCTTAACCCTTGTAGGACTGCAGTCCCGTTTTGGGGACAAACCACTCAAATTCTTAGTACTTTGTCCCCAAAACGGGACTCCAGTCCTATAAGGGTTACATCGGTTTTTGTTACTTACTATTAGTATAGAGGTCCCTAATAAGTCACCACCCTCAGAAGGCAAAAATACGGTGCGCCTCTTCCGTAGCATACTTCTAAAGATGTACAATGACGAGGTTCACTATTTACCAGTACGAGTGGACATGTGTTGACAGTGAATCTTCCTGCAGGACGCATGCTACGATAGAGGTGCACCATGTTTTTTTCTGAGCTCCTCCTCGCTTAAGGAGCGCCATACCTCACCGAAAAAAAAAAAATTGGAGGAAAATAAAAGTGCTGCCGGATGAGAAATCTCACGACCAAAGTATATTCCGAAACATTACTCGTCACAAAAATGAAAGTCCGACGAATTTGGGTTAAGGAGCCCGATCGTTCAGAAAACGATTCAGCCAAAAAAAGGTATACCATATACCTCTACCGTAGCACGCGTTTGCTCAAGGTATTACCGGAACCATATAAAGTAAATAGGGGAGCTACGATACACACAAAAACCTATATATATATTCCCTACCAGGTTTTTTTTTGGGGCTGGGTACTGGCACAGTATGTACTGGCAGTAGTAATCTAATGATTGACCCGGCCAGTGTATTCGCCGGTAGTTTTTTTTTTCTCACGTACACCCAAGAAACACGCCATGTTATAGTACGGAAACCGACCAAATGCGTTTCGGAAGGAGAGAGGAGAAAGGAGAGGCAGTATACTTCTGCAATCCAGTATACTGATTGATTTTGACGGCAGTATACATCGCTACTGACTGAGTCAGCCAGTGTCCAGCCCTGCTATTTTTACTAACACTACTTGGTCCTACTTACTATAAGTTATTTGCGCACTCTCGTTGGCTTAAGGGGTGGATTATTGTAAGCGGCGCAATCAACCGAAAAGTCTTTCCACGGCACAGCAGTATCCCGAGCCGGCCCAATCAACCTATAGAGTATTTCCATGTCACGGCATCCACGCCCGCCGAAACAACCTATAGAGTATTTCCAAGCACATCATCCACGCCCGCCGAATCAACGTATAGGGTATTTACCCAGCGCAAGCGCAGGCGGCATTCCAGCACTGATCACTAGCATGGAGTTCAGGCTAGGGTTTGGGTCGGGAGATCGGCTCTAGGAGCCGAGCACAAAACCTCCGTAAACTATTCACTATCAGCAGCAAAGACGTCGGTTGTCAGACTTTGAACCCCTTGACAGACAACAATCCACCAAACACGTTGACAGACAGCCTTGACAAGAAAAAGCAGGGGACATTAAAACAAATCCCCGGTTTTCAAAAACGACGTACATAATCACTGAAAACGTCGATGTTTTTTTTTTTTGTACACAAACACTCCCAGACAGGTCAATCTGACTGTCTTCTAGAAAAAAACAGGGGTTTCCACGTGAGTTCTGGAGGAATTAGTATACCGGGGATAGGGGATATTTTGGCTTGACAACGCCGAAGGCCTTGACAAACAACCTTGACTCTTGACAAACTGGACACTTGACCGTCAACCGATATATTTGATCAGCAGGTGTCCACGCTTCGTATTTACAGGGGGGGGGGTGTACTCATGTCGTGCACGGCCGTAGTCATATGACCATAGACCCTCGCATCCCTACAATGCCGGGACGGAGCACGTTGGGATTTCAGGCAAAGACTGTGAAACAGAGAAAAACCAAAACAAAATAAACGCAAATGAATGGGTAAAGCAAGTGAGATGCTAACGTACCGGGTACGAGAACAGAACGACTCGAGCCGAACCAAAAAATAAGAAGAAAAATACAGTAAAAAACGAATTATGACATGAAACAGAATACAAATGACGAGGCTAATTAATATACCGATATTTTTGTGTTGTGTTGTGTTGCGTTTTTTTTTTTTTTTGCTCGAGCAGGTGAAACACCTCGACTACGACGACCTGCACGTCACCCAAAGCGTTCGCGAGGAGGGGCTGAGGGGCGGCGGCAACAGGGGGGGGCGCGGGCTGGACATGAACGACGCTAGGTAAAAAAAATCACGTGGATCGACACGTTTTTGTTCGCTTGTTAACCCATTCAGAACTGAAAAAAAATCCCACACTAATTCCAAGTAGTTTGTCCCCGAATTCGTGGGACCAGTTCTTAAGGGGTTAACCCTTGTTTGTTTTTATTTTGGTTTTTGTTTTGTTTTCAATTTGTGGTTTTCGGTTTCAATTGTGCCATTGTTTTTTGCTTTTTTAAGGGTTTGACCTTGGAGTTTGGTTTTTATTTTGTTTTCCTGCCCGCGGGTACATGTATATATACGGCTCCTGTTTGGCACATCCACCAAAGCCTACGTACGTACGATACAGCGCCAGAATTTCAAGTACTCCGTACTAAATTCAAGACATTAATTACTGTTTCACCTATATACGAGGCGCACGATGTATCTTCTCGTTTAGCAAGTTCTTCCGTCCGTTTTGATTAAAACCAACCTTTCGAGGTCTCGTTCGGAATTTGGATGTCCGCGCGCACGACGATCGGGCGGGGATCGGGGTTGGTCAAAGTTTTATTCCGCGTAAAATGCAACAATGCTAAATACGATAAGAGGTACCACTCTGTTCCGAACTATAAGCACATTTTTATTGAATTTTAATGTACAAAAGGTGCTTATATTAAGGGACAAGAGTGGTGATCACTTTTTTTTTTGTCTTACGAGGCAAATATTTATATTTCTGACTGGCTATTATCGAGTACAGTACGCGTTAGATGTTAAGAATCTCTTATTTTTGGCCAGACTGGGAATTCGTATTTCATGTAAGGCTGGCTGCGTTCCACACTGTTTTCAGTACAAACAGGTCGCATTCTTATTTTTTTCCCCAAAAAAATCTCAAGTATCAATTTCTCAACCCCTTAAGAACTGGTCCCCTGTTTTTGGGGACAAACTACATGAAACTACTGTAGTATGGGATAACTTATTCAGTTCTGAAGGGGTTAGTTTATCATATTCTTAACGTCTGTCGCGTGTACTGTATGCTCATTAACCCCTTAAGAACTGGTCCCACGAAATTGGGGACAAAATACTTGGAAATAGTGTGGGACTTTTTTTTCAGTTCTGTTTGGGTTATAACCCAAAATCATTGGAATATCGTACCAACCAGGGGCGTCCAGAAAAAAGAGAAAACGACACACCACACCCCCAGAGGTCGGAATAGAAAACCGTTGCAACCGTTGTGATCACATGATGAAATAAGAAAATGTAAATAAAAAAATCCTTATTTTCATTTTTTTTCACTTGGTTTTAGTAACCCCCCCCCCCCTCCCTAACGAACAAAAAATTCTGTGAGATGTCGAGAAAAAAAACAAATCGACCACCCTCGTACCAACAGTTATTTTGGTCATAGTTTTCGTGATGCTTATATACCTATCATACCTACCTACATACCGGCAGGCTTTTCGAATTGTTCATCGAGTTGCGCTTTTAGCTTGTTGGTGCTGGTGCTGGTGCTGGTGCTGGTGCTGGTGCTGGTGCTGGTGCTGGTGTTGTTGTTGTTGTTGTTGTTGTTGTTGTTGTTGTTGTTGTTGTTGTTGTTGTTGTTGTGCGCACCTCCTATCGTAGCATGCATTCCATCTCTGATAGTGTGGGTCCAGCTCTTAGGGGAAAAATGGACCTACTACCGATCTACTCCGACGTTCCTCTGGTCACAAGTCTTGTAAGGAACTCTCTCCCTCCCACCCCCCTTCCTTTCCCCCCCATCTCCCTCCCTTTTCCGCCCGCTCTCACCCCCCCGCCCCCCTACCTCTCGCCCTCTCCCCTCCCTCTCCCCTCACCAACGTCTCGACGTCGGACCGAATCCCACTGACGCTGATCGGGCGGTCCCTCTCTCTCTCTCTCTCCTCCTCTCTTCTCTCGTCTCTCTCTCGCTTTCTCTCTCTTCTCATGCTCTCTCTCTCCCATCTCATCTCTCTCTCTCCGTCTCTCTCTCTCTCTCTCTCTCTCTCTCTCTCTCTCCCTCTCTCCCTCCAGAAACACCGACCTTTTCGCCAAGATGGCCAAAGCGGCGGGTATGACGCAGGCCAGGATGGCTAACGATGACCAGAGCACAGCCGCAGCAGCAGCAGCACCCCCCGCGTCACACACGCCATCGCCGGGCTCAACCACAAAACCTCCCACCAAAAGCACCCACCGAAATCGGCACGGTAGTACCCCCTCCAGCGCGGGGTCTCCTCCCGCAGACCTTCCAGCGGGGTTTCCAGCAGGCGGTGGTGGCGGTGGCAGTAGGGGAGGGGACGGGGGGGACGACGCGGCGAAGAGCGAATTTGCGCGACTGGCGCAGACATTGCGGCAATCAGAGAAGGGAGCTGGGGCGGGCGAAGCAAAGGCGGCGATGGATGTGGATTCGGACGAGGAGGAGGCGACGGTTACACTCCGCGGGGAGTTCCAGACGGATGCTGGGGAAGGGGAGGGGGGCGTAGTAACCGGAGGCGAGGAGAAGGGTGGAGTGGGGGCGGGGGGGGAGAAGAGGGAGGGACCTGGGGGGGCAGACGGCGGCGGCGATGACGATGATGATGATAATGATGATGACCTTGTATCGGCGGTTAAGAAGGGGAAAGGACGCGGTAGAGGGAAAGGGTCGAAGAGCAAGGGGAAGAGGGGGAAGACGTGACGGGGGGCAAAAACTGATAATTTGATGTGCGATTGGAGACGTGTGTGCGGTATTTTGATGACGCGGGGTTTTTTTTTCGGAAGGACGGGGGAGGGGGCACTCATTAGCCGCGCATGCCATGCATGGCCGTAGTCGTATGACTATAGACCCTCGCATCCCTCTATACAATGCCGGGACGGAGCACGTCGGGTTTTCACCGACCAGGCAGGCATTGCTTGCACCAAGCGTGTAGCGCCGTGTGAGTCGCATGGGGGTGGGGGCGTCAGAGATAAAAGCTGCTTGGAGTCAATTCCGATAGTTTTGGCAATAGGATGGGAGTTAAACAAAAAAAATCTAGTGCTACTGCAATTTTATGTCCTATTATAATTTCAAGTGTTTTCCCGCCCTCTTTTTTTTCCCCTACGAGTAATCGTTTTTTTTCAAAAAAAAAATCCCTACCATGTGGATGGGTGCTGTTCTCAAGGATTCATTCACACCTCGGATAGATCATCTATTCCCACTTGACGATCTATAAGCAGCAGACCTTTCAGGGCAGATATCTGTATGATCTGTATGATCTGTATGATCTAGCTCATGTGGTACAATCTGCATGATCTATGGTAGTAGCACATATTTCCTACAGTAGGTTGGACGTATGCATGATATTCCCACTTGGCGATCTATAAGCAGCAGACCTTTCAGGGCAGATACATTCATGATCTGTATGATCTAGCTCGTGTCGTACAGTCTGCATGATCTATGGTAGTAGCACATATTTCCTACGTAGTAGGTGGGATCTGTACTATTACACAGACCCCGTACAGCATCTCATAACGGCAGATTGGCATCTACAGTGGCCAACCTACAGAGTTCCGGACATCGAACCTGGATTTTTTTTCTTTTTTTCTCCAAATTTCACTTTTTGTATATTTTGTAGTTTCCAAAAGATGAAGATACGACACATGTTCGGAGCTTCTGCATGACGCAACAAGAAAACACCCGGAGACAGCAACTATCGTAACTCCGCTTCAGGGCCTCTCTCCCCATGAGACAAAGAGCAGGGAGCTCGCCAAGGCAACGCGTGCCTCGATTCTCGTCCTGTGCCCGGAGCACGGTGCTTGGCTCTGCTGCTCGCGTACACCGTGCCAGACAGCCAGGCTCTCGAACAACAACCGACCCGAGCCCCCGAGCACTCACACCTTAAAGGCTTGGTCTGGATCGTGATCGAGATCACGATCTCGATCGTGATCTAGATCGTGATAAGAGCCCCAGATAATTTGGGAGCTGTATACCCCTGTCGTGAGGCGCGTTACCCGTAGTCCAAGCTACTATTTGTGGGAAGCCCTTTACGGCCGACCTGAACTTGGGGATGACCACCGTCGTCAGGAGAGGATGTCCTCGGGTCGTGCCGAAACAAGGCCATCCCACTATTGTTGTAGATGAAGAAAATGCCTCTACGTACTCTTCTCGCGACACATTCTATCAGGTAGGGGTGCACCATGATTTTTCTGATGTTCTTCCCCACTTCCAGAAGGCAATATCATTGTGGAACTCCCAGCCCAGTTTAACTACTCTCCGCGTCCGTTTATACTAATACCAACACGGTTTTGGAGAAAAATGAAAGCGTACACCTGATGAGCAATCCCACGTCCTATGGTATGGTACGTAAGTATACAAAAAAGCAGCATATTGCAAAAATAAAAATGAAATTCCGACGATTTTTAGGTTAACTCCTTAACCTTTATAGAACTGGAGTCCCGTTTTGGGGACAAATTACTTAGAATTAGAGTGGTTTGTCCCCTAAACGGGACTGCAGTCCTAAGAGGGTTAAGAACTGGTCCCACGAATTTGGGGACACACTACTTGGAATTAGTGTGGGATTTGTTTTTGGGTTCTGAAGGGGTGAAGGAGAGTCTCGTCATTCAGAAAAAAAAATTATCGAAAAGTGCTACTCGTACATCTCTATCGTAGTAGATGAAGAAAATGCCTCTACTCTTCTCTCGCGATCAACACGAAATCCACGAAAACCCTCCATGCGACTCGCCCAATACCTCACGGCGCTTCGCGCTTGGTGCAAGCAATGTCTGCCTGGTTGGTGAAAACCCAACGTGCTCCGTCCCGGCATTGTAGGGATGCGAGGGTCTATGGTCATATGACTACGGCCGTGCACGACATGAGTACACCCCCCCTCTCCCCCCCCACGGCTCCGTCTCTAAAGCGATGCGTGCTCAATGGTCAAATGGCTTAAGGCAAGCAACAAACGAGTACGCCTCCCACAACAGCACTGCCCCCCCCCCCCCCCCCGCCCCCCTCCAGCGCGCCCTCCAACCCCACTCGGTCACTCTCTACGTACTATACGCGCCTGGAAGGTAAAAATAATGTCCTGGTCTATGTGGTTCCCCGCACGAGGGGTTGGAGACGCCCACAAATACCGTGCTACGCATCACCGCCATCGCCTCCGCCGCCATCGCCCCCACCGCCCCCCCCCTCTCACTGCGTGAGCTCAACAGCCAGGGTACCGTTTTATTTTTACTTTTTATGGCGGTCACCCATGCTGGCGGTTTTGTTAGATCATTTGTGCGGGGTTGATAACCTCATCTCCGCACAAGGGGAATGATTGTATCACGTAGTGTGTATATGGTAAGGCCTCCACGAGGCAGATACGTAGTGATACCCATTGCTGTCTCTGGAAGTGGCCACACCAGAAATTAAATCAATTCATTGGAGGCTGTCGTCCATATGCAAGTCCGCCTCACAGGCGGTTCTTAGCAGGATGCAGCTCACCCTCCATGCGACTCGCCCAATACCTCATGGCGCTTCGCGCTTGGTGCAAGCAATGTCTGCCAGGTTAATGAAAACCCAACGTGCTTCGTCCCGGCATTGCAGGGATGCGAGGGTCTATGGTCATACGACTACGGCCGTGCACGACATGAGTACACCCCCCCCTGACCTCTGCGCCACTGCCCCCGCCGCCATCATCGCAGTGGGGGTGTACTCGATATTCATGCATGGCCGTAGTCGTATGACCATAGACCCTCGCATCCCTACAATGCCGGGGGGGGGGGGGGGGGGGTGTACTCGATATTCATGCATGGCCATAGTCGTATGGCCATAAACCCCGGCATCCCTACATGGCCGGGCCGCGGGGGGGGGGGGGTTGGCTGTCTTAGATATAGAAGTGGTGGGTGCGGGGGGGGGGTGTACTTCATTTTCATGCATGGTCATAGTCGTATGGCCATAGACCCTCGCATCCCTACAATGCCGGGACGGGGGGTGTACTTCTTCATTTTCATGCATAGTCGTAGTTGTATGACCATAGACCCTCGCATCCCTACAATGCCGGGACGGAGCGTGTCGGGTTTTCATTGACCAGGCAGACACTGCTAGCACCAAGCTTTGCGAAGCGCCGTGAGGTGTTGGGTGAGTTGCATGAAGGGTGAGCTGCATCCTACTAAGAACCGCTTGTGAGGCGGACTTGCATATGGATGACATCTTCAATGGGTTAAATTGGGGGGGGTGTACTTCATTTTCATGCATGGCCGTAGTCGTATGACCATATAGGGGGTGCCAGGCTTAGGGTCGTTCTTATCGAGCAACTTTTTTCCAAAATTTCCAAATTTATTTTCCAAAAAAAAACAGGAAAATCAAGAAAAAACAGGATTTATTTAGAAAAATTTGGAATTTTTACAGAGGGCAAAATATTTGGAAGGCTTCGCATTCCAAAATTTGGAAATTATTTTTGGGAAATTTGGAAGTCCCAAATATTGCGCGAAAAAAATATTTGGAAATTTTGGAAAAAAGTTACTCGATAAGAACGACCCTTGCAACACACATGGCGTGGGGGTATAGCCTGGGTGCGGCAGCTTAGGGTTCAAGAGTGGAAGAAAGGTAGATGAAAACGTGCCATGTACTAGGATACAAAGGTGGCAAAGCGGCAACAATAGTCAGCTGGAGTATGCCTGGAAGGTTGTCAAAACCCTGTTACTACGAGTACTGCACCGCCGTACCTACACCAAAATCTGACGATGTTTCCGAGTGTGTTTTTCTATCCCACAACTGGAGTGCAGTGTCCTTCAGACCTAAAAGGGAGTTATGTTAAGTTTACGGGCAGTATGGACCTATTAATAGTAGTGACCGACTACCCTGGTACGAATGCAAGTGGTGCTTCTGGTTCTGCTCTGGGCACTGTGAGGGTATTACCCTCCGAGCTACCAGGTACAGGGGTAAAATATCGATCGATTACCCAGCCCAGGGTAATCCTTACGACACTCTCCCCTCCTCTGAACGGCGGGACATTTGGGACGTCGGTACCGTATATGGCCGTACGTTGACCTACCCGCTTCGTTTCAATACCTGGGGAACCAGGGAGACGTGTTGTTTTCAGGGACGCGCGCGCAAGCTTTTCTATAAAAAGAAACGTTCGAAGTGATATTCGAACCCGTGTCCTCGACGACGCCAAATGTGAGGGTATTACCCTCTGCACAACATCACAGCACCTACACAAGAGGGTGCTTGACGTGATCCTTCTCGTGTTAGATGCTTGGTTGTTCGCCGCATGCCTTCTGAACGATAGAGGTGAACCTTTTTTTTCTTTCTGAAGGGCTCCTGACTCCAGGAGACCAATACTAATAGCAAGTCAAAAACTGTCTTTTCATAAATTAGGAAAGGGAAACCAACAACGAACCGTCCAATGGTCTTTTGCCATACAGCGGATGATATTGCCAAACAAGAATGCCTTCTTCTTTGCGACGATTTTGGGTTAAGGACCCGTTTTAACGAAGAAGAAAAAAAATCAATTTGGAATTTTTTTTATTCAAATCCGCTTTTCATTGGTCAACACACGCACCAGCACCAAAGATTAGGATCTTGGGGCATAAAAATTGGTGCTGGTGCGTGTGTTGACCAATGAAAAGCGAATTTTTATTTTTATTTTTCCAAATTGAATTTATTTAATACTCGTTAATACGGGCCCTAAGGACCTCTGTCATTCAGAAAAAAAAAAAAACACTATCGAAAAGTTCTACCTGTTATGATACTGCTGGAATGGTGTGGAAACGGTGGTAAATACCTGGTATCAGGTATAAGAATCGTATTGGTAGTACTTGGAAGGCGTATCTTAGATGGGAACCAGGGGTTCCCAGGTGGTCTGGGACCACCTAGCCTGCCTTTTCAGTCTTTCATCGTGGGAAAAGGAAATAAGCTGCTCTTCTTCTATCTCTAAGCAAACAACACACGTGAGTACCAACGAGTACCCGTTCCATAGGCTGACCTAGCTAGGGATACTCTGTTTCCTTACACTAACCATATCACACTTGGCGTCGACGGCAGGACTTGGACCTGCGCGTAAAATCACAGTGGGTTTCGAATCCATGTCTGTGTCCTTACCCTAACCGTATCACATACCTCTATGTTTTAGGTCTCGTGCTAGTTGCTTGGTTGCTCGCCGGATGATGCCTTCCAAACGAAGGGGCGAGATGTTCACCACCCCCAGGCAGAGGCGAAAACGCCTGCCAAGGTACGATGAGGGGACACTTGCTACAAACCATAACGCCGCAACAACAGGGGAGAGGGGAGGCCGTATAACATTTGCAGTAAGTACAACATGAGAATGACATTTATCTTGCGCGTAGTAAATAGGTTTCTTTTTTGGGTTTCTCCTTGGTTATCTTCTTTCAGGCGGTTCCGGGGGGGGGGTGCTCGATATTCATGCATGGCCGTAGTCATTTAGCCATAGACTCTAGAGGGGACGCAGTGAGAGGCATGTTTTACAGCGTCGTCGCCAACCGACGCCAGCCCAACCTGTAAATACCAATACATACTGTAGTATACTAATAAGGGGGGGGCGGGGGGGGGTACTCATGTCGTGCACGGCCGTAGTCATACGACCATAGACCCTCGCATCCCTACAATGCCGGGACGGAGCACATTGGATTTTCACCGACCAAGCAGGCTTTTGCTTTTGCACCAAGCGCGAAGCGCCGTGGGGTATTGGGCGAGTCGCATGGAGGGGGAGCTGCATCCTGTTAAGAACCGCCTGTGAGGCTCCATGGGGGGGGGGAGCGTACTCATTTGTTGCTTGCCTTATACCAGGTAGTAATTCGACCATTGACCACGCATCCCTTTCGAGACGGAGCAGGGCTGCGCGCTGGTTGCCGGGTTACTATGATTCTACCCTTCTACTTTTACGGGGGACCATAGCAAATAGGACCTATGGTAGACACAAAAACCCATATATTTACCTATTTTTACTGGCAATATTTGGTCCTATTTACTAGGGTCCTCCGTAAAATTACTCTAATAATATTACACAGACAGGTGGTAGGGACCCCCTCTGCCTTTGGCGCAGCGTGGTGGTAAAAACCCCCTTGCTTCTTGTGGAGATGTTGAACAATGTGGCGCACCTTTACTCGTAGGCAGCACCGAATTGAGAGGTTCTCCACACCTTGGGAGGCGTGCTGCGGTAGAGAGGTATATAGCACTTTTTGGCTGTTTTTTTTTTTCCTGGACGACGGGAGGGCCCCTTAACCCATTCACAACTGAAAAAAAACACACACACACAAATTCCAAGAAGTTTGTCCCCAAATGCGTGGGACCAGTTCTTAACCCATTCAGAGCTGAAATAACAATCCCACGCTAATTCCAAAAGTAGTTTCTCCCCAAATTCGTGGGACCAGTTCTTAAGGGGTTACTAACCCAAAATCGACGGAATTCCATTCTCGTGTTGCAATATTTTTCGTTCCATACATATAATAAGTCATAAGTCATGGGATTGTTCATCGGAGAGCACACTTTTAGTTTCCTCCAAAATCAATTTTCGGGTGGGGTATGGAGCTCCTCAATAAGTCACCACCCTCAGAAGGCAGAAACATGGCCTGTATGCAGGTGCACCTCTCTCTACCGAAGCCGCTCCCCTTGATTATGAGGTTTGCTACATATTTACAACACATTGTTCAGCGTCTCCATAGTGGATGATGATGTGTGGAATAAGCCCACAATATTTTTAATATTCTGCAAGGCAGGGGGGGTGTACTTCATTTGCATGCTTGGCCGGAGTCGTATGACCGTAGACCCTCGCATCCCTACTACAATGCCGGGACGAAGCAGGGGGGGGGTACTCAGTCATTTGTTGCTTGCCGAAGTCACTTGACCATCAACCATGCATCCCTTTCGAGACGGAGCGGGGGGGGGGGCATATCCCGGCCACACCTCACCTACTACTACTGTTCTGTGTAATTACTAGTAGTAACTTAGTGTAATACACTCGTACTACGGCAGAGCAGCAGTACGTTTTACGTGTAACTAACTTCGTCGCGCACCAGTCTGCGCGCATACCTCGTAGTATACATCATAAATATAATACTGCAGAGGCTCCCAGGGACGTACGTAGTAAGAAATTCGGAAGCCGTTATGTATGGTATACTGTGATAAGACTGGGTGAGACACAGAGTATCCCCTTGCAGGTTTGTCTATTAAGCATCCTTGGTGTTGCTCACTTTCCGTAGAGGCAAGCGTAGAAGAGAAGTAGCTTATATTAATCCCCGAGCCAGATGACATCTGCCTCGGGATGGGCTTCAAGTATGGCCCACAGATATTATAAATACCCCGAATACCGAATACGAATGCCATCCAAGTTATACGAAAACGGACCACAATTACCTATGCAGAGGTAATTACCGGCCTTCCTAGCCCATACCATTACACTAGCCCACCCTGATGAGCCGTATATATATGCAGAAATATGGGAAAAACGGGGAAATCCCAGTTCCCCGAATTAGAACATGAGTCGAAGATGCGGCTCCTCAAACCCCCTCCCACACCTCTAAGTTGCTAGGCTAAGAAGCCGGTGCTCTTTTTGTTTGATATCGTATAAATATGCTCGTACAATGAATGAAGTCGTGTATAGGATGCACTCTTTCCTATTGATAGTGCGTTTATTAGTGCGTACGTACGTAAGTAAGAATTCCATTCCGCCCCCCCCCCGTGGGCCAACATTCAAAGTTATTCCTCTTTTTATCCAGATGTTGCTTTTCGTCGTAATACTCTTAACAGCCAGGTTCGACGTAAATAATGCAAGGACCGTTTATATCACTGAATTTAGTTGTTTAGGTGCCTTATATTTACGTCCACGGTGCCGTGGTGAGATACCGGGCATCACATCATACTACAAGTAAGTACATTAATTATGAGATACACAGACCAGCTATTATAGCTAGCTGCAGTTGCTATTAATAAGAGCATCACAGCAGCAGTACTTATTCGCACGTGTGATATGATACTACTCGAAGCAAAAGGACTCATCCGCTCTCTGGCGGCTGTTTGTTGTCCTGTCTCTCTGCGCAAATACGACGGCTGGATGGACTGCTGTACGTACGTTAAAACATTAGGTATACCACACTCTGACGCGGAAAATAAGGATCTTTTGTATTTTAACATTGAAACAAAATGGTCCTTATATTATTTCGGACCAAAGTGGTATAATACAAGTTACTGCAGTATATATATACTTCCAAGTACGTGGTGGGTATAATGCTGGCAAATAATACGTTTGGGTGGTTGGTTCTGGTAAGATATCTTCGCACGTATGTACGAAGATATATTATTATTGGTTTTCTTGCGAGGTTTTTTAAAAATTGCCGCAATCAGATCATCATTGCAGTAACTGCGACAGGGTAACACTACACCTAACAATACTAATACTAATAATGCTGATGATGCTGTTGGGGTAGACCAGACATAACGTTTTAGTCTGTGTCAAGACAACACCAACA
Organism: Saccharina japonica; assembly: GCA_008828725.1. Lineage (NCBI taxonomy): Eukaryota > Phaeophyceae > Laminariales > Laminariaceae > Saccharina > Saccharina japonica. The sequence continues at coordinate 237,125 of MEHQ01004546.1, forward strand.
GCACACACACGTACTGACGGCTGCTGCTGATATCATGCTACTGCAGCAGCAGCAGCAGCTGCTGTGTGTGTGCTACGCTACACCGCTATGAATACGTGCGAGTGTCAATAATGTTTTGAAAAAATTGAAAGAAATCATAATTTATTTAGGGCCCGTTTTAACGAAGAAAAAAAAAATCACTTTGTTTGGAAAAAAAAAAAAATCAAATCCGCTTTTCATTGGTCAGAACCCGCACCACCACCCAAGATTATTATACCCCAAGATCCTAATCTTTGGTGCTGGTGCGTGTGTTGACCAATGAAAAGCGAATTTGAATTTTATTTTTTCCAAATTGAATTTATTTTATACTCGTTAACTCGGGCCTTACTTTATTTTTTCCAAATTGAATTTATTTTATACTCGTTAACTCGGGCCCAAATTATTCCAAATTGAGTTTATTTTATACTCGTTAACTCGGACCAATGAAAAGCGAATTTGAATTTTATTTTTTCCAAATTGAATTTATTTTATACTCGTTTGGTCAACACACGCACCAGCACCAATTATTATGCCCCAAGATCCTAATCTTTGGTGCTGGTGCGTGTGTTGTTTCCAAATTGAATTGTTTTCTTCTTCGTTAAAACGGGCCCTTACGTACGTACAAGTAGTCAATTTAAAAAAAATATAAAACAACACAAAAATAACAACGAAATACTAAATTTTTTGAAACAAAACAAATCACAAAAAAACGCAAAAAAAAATCACCCCGGACAGCAGCAGCCAGAGGCAGGGGATGCTTCTATACGAAAAATGAAATGTTTGTGAGCGAATGTTGCCTCTCAACTTACGTGAAACCCCGGATCATTTTTGAAGGGTTTTGAGAGGAGCCCCAAAAAACAAAATAAAAACCTCACTGCTGGCGAAGGTAGAAGGTGATCCGGTTCGAGCCGGGGCGCGCTGGGTCTTGGGGCGCTCGCGTCGCGGAAGACGACAAAGAGAGCGGGCTCCGGTCGGGGGGCTGACGCGGCCACCGTGATTCGGGGGGTAGAGGTCCCCAGTTCCGACGGAACCTCACCCTTCCATCTGTACATAAGAAAAACAGCATGTTTTCGTCTGGATCGGACAGGTCACCGTCCCCTCGGCAGGACAGGGAGTACAAACGGGGGCTGAGCAAGGGGACCTCCACTCTGGGCGATGAGCTGGACAGCTCCGTGGGGCCCGTTATGTCCCCGGTCCTGCGCGCGCAGTTTGTCTCCTCCTCGTCCAGCCTAGGGGGGGGGGCGCTGCCCGTGGGTGCTGGATATGGTCATGGGCATGGGCCTGAGACTCCCTCGGCCCCGCCGTCGGGGGGGTTCAGCACTCTGGAGCCTCCCAAGTCCATCCCGGACACCGAGGCTCGACGCATCAAGGCTAGGATGCACTCAAGGGTTCGCGGTAGTGGGGGTGGTGGCGGCGGTGGAGCCGGCGGCGGCGGCGGCGGTGGTGGCGGTGGCGGCCATGGAGGAGGAGGAGGGTCAGGCTCTCCGGACAATGAGGAAAGTGGGGCCCAGGTCGAATCTACGGAGCCTTCTGGTAGAGCGCTATTACTATTAATAGCACCTCCACCAGCAGCACCTGCCGGACAGGGCGCAGGTCGGGAGGAGGACGAGGACGAGGACGAGGAGGAGGACGAGGATAGTGATGATGGACGCGTTGCGAGCAGCCCGTCTCGGGAGCGACTAAGGAGGAGACGACCAGACGACGCGGAGGAGGCCAAGGATTCCGGCAAGGTTGGGAAGCGACGGCACGTGCCAACCCCGAGACGACGCTCCCAGCAGGGCTCGAACAGCAGCAGCTCTGCCTGGATGAACTCGCCGCAACAGACGCAGGCAGCGGACGAGGATGATGCTGGAGACGTGCAGCACCAGCACCAGGGGCAGGGGCAGGGGCAGCAATCGCAGCAGCAATCCCAGCAGCAATTGCAACAGCTTCAGCAGATACATCAGCAGCAAGCGCTCCAGCTTCAGCAGCAGCAGCTTCAGCAGCAGCAGCAGCTTCAGCAGCAGCAGCAGCAGCAGCAGCAGCAGCCGTACTCCAGCCGTGGTTCTCAATCCACCAGCGACTCCAGCGCGGTCCCTGGGCCTAGCGTCTACGCCAGCGGACTCACTGGGAGCGAAGTCCTCGGCGACTTCGACAGCAATACCACCTGGGCAGGGGCGAGCGCCGTGAGCCCCGCGACCACGCGGGGGGGCTGGGGCTCCGTGTACGATACCAGCTCCGCCCTGTCCCACTACCCCGGAAGTCAAATCTCCACGGCGTCAAGGCTCGACGCAGCGTCTGCTGTCTGGTCCCAGCAGCCATCATTGGCGAGGAACGGAGAGGCATCTGCTAACGGATCCGCTTCCGCTACTGTTTCCGCCTCCTCTGCTGCTGTTTCCGCTTCTGCCGCCTCTGCTTCCGCTTCCGCTGCTGCTGCTGCCGCTTCTGCTGCCGCGGCTTCTGCTGCTGCTGCCTCGGAAGGGGTGGCAACGGTCGCCGTCACGACGACGAACCCGGCAGCCCCTTCCAACTCCTCCTCCTCTTCCTCCTCGGGAGGGGCGGCGGTGGTGGCCAGAGGCGGTACAGGCAGGGGGAGGGCAAGTCCGCCGCATACACGCCCCCCAGGTGGAACGCCGGCTCGCCGCGGCTCGCGAAGAAAAGACCTGGATTCTTCCCAGACTGGGAGCGTGGATGGGTCGGGCCAGCCTGATGGTAGTTCTGGGAGTTCCAAGCCTAGGAGCTTGGCGAGGCCGTCGCCGACGTCTCGGAGGGGGGCTATGTCTCCGCATGGGGTGGCGATGGACGCGGCGATGAGGTTAGTGGAGGAACACAGCGCGAGGCTGGGGATTGTGCGGGAGGAGGCGGTGGCGAACGAGAGAGCTCGAGACACCGCCTACGCGAACCAGATCGCTGCTCCGGCGATGACTTCTCTGGAGCAGCGCCGCCAGCGTGCGAAGGATTGGGCTAAATCGAGGTGAGTGGGGGGGGGGGGGCGGGGGGTACTCAAAATTGTGAATTACCTTACTCACCGTGACCGTTGACCATTGCATCCTTTCGAGACGGAGCACGGGGAGGGGCGGAGGGAAAGGGAGGAAGGTGGGGGTGAGGAGGAGGGAGGGGGGGGATGGAGGGGAGGGGTGGAGGGGGGGGGAGGAGGGAGGGATGGAGCGAGATGTCAGAAGGACGGAAAGAAGTATAATAAAATGCGTACGAGTAGATGGAACTACAGACGTATCACATATACGTCGTACCAGGTATTCGTACGAGATACGAGTACTCGTATGACATACAAATAGCGCGGGGGAAAACATTAACATTGCAACACTGAGATCACAAAGTATTTACGTATACTGCTATTGTATACTCGTACCAGGTACGAGTATATATATGCTTATTTGCCTGATATACTGCCAAGTACTGATATACTGCCAGTACTCGTATTTATTGCGTTTGTCTGTAGTCTGGACACATCGGTAGATATTTTATAGCGGCACCGCGCTGTTATTTACTATTAATAATGCTGCTGCTGTGTTATTTATTGTGCGTATGCTATATACCCTCGGGTATTTGGGTAGGCCAGGGTACCGGTGCCTGATATTATCATCGTTGTAATACAGCAACAGCAGTATTATATTAGGTTGTTAGTACTTGAATAGTCTAAACTCCTCGTTTGATACATGCGTATATTGTACCTGCTTGGTTGTGTTCTCTGGTATGTTGGCATTTCACTTGCTTTACCCATTCATTTGCGAGTACGACTACTTTTGTTTCGTTGTTTCTCTGTCTCACGTAACCACAGCTTTAACATCTCCCTAGGATTAGGAATCAGGACAGACACTGGGTGTCCTGATATAGTTGGGTAGGAATAACGGTGTAATGTGATCACAACAAACACGCTATGATACCCGCGAGATATGTATGTACGGGTATGATGTTTTATATTCGTACCACAAACGGTTAGGATGTACGAGTATTCTCCCTCCGTACAGTGTACATCCGTACATCCGTACATATCACAGGACAGCAGAAAACTACAGCAGCAACAGCAGCAGTACGTGCCGAAGTGCCCAGAGTCTGCGTACTCCAATTATTTTGGCTTTTTGCTGTTCGAATCGTCGTATATTCACCGAAAAGTATGTTGTATACGTAAAACGTCGTACGGTGGACGGTGGGTGTATATGTTTTTCGTTTCGCAAGTGCTTTTTGTGTACTCTTTCGGGTTCATTTATCGTATGTTTTATGATTCTGCGAGAGGGTACGCAATGGATTTCCTTTTTGTGTGGAGATTCTGATTTGAGTTTCGACAAGTGTGGACGCACATGAGCCGCCTCAAGGCATTTCGGAGTCCTTCGCCCACTCATCCTTTCGTGGGCGATAGAGCTTATTAATAGCTTACCGTATGGGTATAGCCAGGTACCCTGGTAATTGATACCGGTAGACCCTAAGCCTACCGTATCCTAGTCTACAGCAGTAGAGCACCCCCTACTGCGCTAGCCTGGGGTTCAGGTGAGAGGTTAGGGTTTGGGTTTCCTACTGTATAATGGCGTCGCTAGTTAATAGCGTATATTATGTACTCGTACTCGTAGTGCTATTTTTTTCAGCGGAACTGCTACTATGTATATACCCTCTCGTTTTTCCTCTATCGTTGGAATTGTTGCGTTTCTGTCAGCAAGCGTGGTTGGTGGAGAGATAGCATGCTCGTCTATGTACGAACCAGGCAGCACGCAAATGTCCAAACAAATATTATATACGAGTATATAAGGTCCATATATACCAGGTACCAGGTACCAGGTATATACATATATGCCTGCTGGTATTATATCACCTATCAGCATATCATACATCACGAAGTGAAGGCATTGAGTGACTGTTCGACTTTCACTTTTGTCTTATATGCTTTACGAGTATAATATATTTGTGGTCTTCGAAGCGAGCCGGAGCAGCAGCAGCAGCAGTTGAATCGAGTTGAATTTATCAAATTTAATTGAATTTGAACATTGCACCCCCCCCCCCCCCACCAAGGAAAGAAAATCCCAAGGGTCCATTCACTGCTGCCACTGACGCCCCCAGCATACCACGAGAAGAAACGTGCCGCATTTTGTTCATAAGGTTTTATAAATAGGTTGCTGTTTTTCTGGTATGGTTGCCGTTTTTGTTGTTTCTGGTCTGGTTGCCACTGCAAAAGTGTTCGTGCACACGTGTCTAGTCGGACCGTCTCCGTCAGACGGAGCTCGTACGGAGCCCTGGTGCTTGGGGTTCGCTTCTCTTTTTGAAATTATTTTTCAGCTTCGAGCGGCGCTTCCTGCCCTTCCCTTCGCTTCCCCTCTCCCCCTCGCCCCCGTCACTCGCACGCACCCCCACCCCCACGCACACTGCAAGCAAGAGCCACCGTTAGCGTATCAGATGCATACGCGCGCTTCTCGGGCTTTTGGCGCCTTTGCCACTGTTGCTGCTGTTGCTGCTGCTGCTGCTGCTGCTGCTGCTGCTGCTGCTGCTGCTGCTGCTGCTACGAGTACTCGTAGTGCTGCCGCTACTCAAGTACACTATACATCGACGACGATTGCTCAAAACTACTGCTGCTACTATTCCCTAGTAACATTATGACCCAAGCTCTAGTTTTGTCCGCTCTTGGGCAGACCGTTCCGCTGACCCACCGACTCCCTCCCCGGTGCCTGCGCTCGTCCTCCGCCGAACGCTCCCGCTCCCGCTCGCGCTCGCGCTCCCGTCGCCCCCCCCGCCCGCCCCGCACCCTCCGCCCCCCCTACCCCCCCGCGCGCTCCCCCCGCACGGTTGCGGTGGTTGACCGTCGCCGCCTTCTGCTTCTCAGGGCCGTGGGCACGTCACATCACATCCGAACTGGGGCCATGCCCAAGCTCGATAAGAACGGAAAAGAGGTTCCTCCACCTCTCCGCGAGCGGCGCCCCGAACGCCCGTCCCCGGGCCACGTCTTCTCCAGCTCGGGCTCAGAGGGCGACGTGGGTCATTCGTCCGGGTCGACGACCTCGGGGAGATCCCGTCGATCGTCCCGCGGTTCGTTTGGCGCGACCCCGTCCAGGTCTCGCCCCGGACGGAGCGCCGGCGGCGGGGGAGGGGGGGCGGGGCTTGCGGCGCCACTCCCTCGAGGCACCGCGAGAACGAGGACTACTGGCTCGGCCACGGGGGGTAGCGTGGACGGCACGACGGGTTCCCGAGGCCTGCGTGGCGAGGAAGGGAGAGGGAGGAGCGGGGGAGGTAGCGGCGGTGCTTCGACGAGAGCCAGCGGGAGCAGGGGCGCCATCAGCAGCGGGAGCGGGCGGAGGGGGTCGGATAAAGCCAGTCGGCGGCAGTCGGCCCCCCTGGCGGTCAAGGGGGCTCCGGGATGGGAAAAGGGTCGGGATAAGCACTCCAAGGTGGCCGCCGATGCCTCTTCCGGCAGTGGCAACGGGAACGCTAACGGCATCGGCGTCAAAAATGGGGCCGGGGCGAAGAGCATGCCGAACCTCATGGCGGGCCTGCTTGTCGCACCGCTGTCGCGCCCCATCCCGACGGAGTCTATCGGGTACTTGTACGGGGACCAGGGAGACTCCCGATCGTCGTCGACGCCGCCCCACCCGTCACCCCCCGCGCCATTGAAGACGCCTACCCCGAAGCGGTCTCGCGGGGACAGGACGAAGCGGCGGAGCACGGAGCTAGGGGGAGGAGGAGGGGGGGGCGGGCACGCGCCGATACCTGTCACGTACGACAGCAAACCGCGGCCGCAGTACCTCCCGGAAACCTCCGCGTTCGACAGCGCGCTGGACCTCGCGCAGCAGCAGAGCGACGCTAACTACGGGAACGCGCAGACGCCGCCGCCGCTCTCGCCTCCCCCGTCGTCGCAAACCCTGTTGCGGACTCGGAGCACCCCCAGCAGGGAGAGCATCAAGGTGACGGAGCAGCACAGACGAAACTCGAGCGGGCCCATCGGTAGCCTGGACGGGTCGACGAAATCTAGGTCCTCGCGCCGCGCTGCGGCGGCGGCTGCGGCAGCCTCCGCGGCAGCAGATTCGGCGGCGGCAACGGCCGCCGCGGTCGCGGCGTCGGCGTCCGCCGGGGCTACTACACCCGGCGGCCCGGCGGAGCTTTCGCGCCAGTCTCCTCCGGCCGTCCCGGTGTCGTCGGCGTGGTCGTCGTCCTCGTCGTTACCTTCGTCGCTGGTTAAGGCGGGCACACGTGCGCCGGGCGAACCTTCCAGTGCCATCGGTGGTGGTGGTGTTGGGGATGATGGTGGTGGTGGTGGTGGTGGTGGTGGTGGTGGTGGTGGTGGTGGAGGTGGAGGAGGCGGCAGCGGCTCTAGGCGGAGTAGCGCGGATAAGGAGTCTAGGCGACCACCGACCGCGGAACCGAGCAACCACGAGCTAGGGTGGGAGTGGACGTCGAAGGAGGTGGTGATTCCCGACTGGGCCAGGGGGGTAGGGGGGGGAGCGGGGGAGAGCGGCGTTGGCGGTAGCAGTGGCGGCGGCGGCAGCGGTGGTGGCGGCGGTGCTGGCAGCGGCGTTGCCGCAGCCGCGGCGGCGTTCGCTGTGGGGGCGAAGACAGAGGTGCTGACGGTGCCGGCGGCGGCGGTGGAGCCGTCCCGCCGGCCGAGTTTCACCGAGGACATCGGCATCGCGGCGGGTACGGTGGCGAGCATGGCCGCCGCCACCAACAGGAAGGTGCGAGAGGGCAGCGGCAACGCTTACGCCCGGGAGAAGGCCAACGCGCTCTCGGCGACGGTTGCGGAGACGGCGGAGAAGGAGAGGGACACCGACCTAGCCGAGAAGAAGGCGAGGGTGGCGGCCGACAAGGCGCTCGAGTCCGGAAGCATTGTGGCGGCCGAGGCGGCCGCGCAGACCGCGGCCGCCGTCTGGGCCCAGCGAGAGGCCAAGATGAAGGCCGCCCAGGCTGCCGCCGCGCAGATCGCCCGGCGCCACGCTGAGGCTAAGGTGATGGAGACCGCGAAAACCCTGGCTAGAGCTAAGGCCGCCGCTGCCGAGGCGACCGCGTCTGCTTCCGAGCGGAAGTTGGCGGTTTCTCCGGCCGCTTCCTCTGGTGCCAGCACGCGCGCCGCGGCAGCGGCGGCGGCTGTGGCTGCTGCCATTGCGGCGCGGGAGGCCTCGGCCTCGGCTACGCCGGCGCCGGCGTCAGCAGCGGAAACAGCGGCAGGAGCGAGGGGAAGGGTTCCCGTTTCAACCGCGGGCGATGAGAGATTCGACGAACGAGGGGAGACCGCGGGGCCGGGCGAAGGTGCTGGTTTGTTGGACGCGCCGCGGCTGCCGGGGGCGGCGCCGGTTGCTGCTGCTGCTGCTGCTGCGACGGCGGCGCCGAGTGTGGTGAGCACGGTGAGGGCAGGTGGGTCCTGGTCGACGGTCCGGCAGGAGACGGAACGAGCGGGAAGCAGCGAGGCGGCCGTGAAAAGTGTCATCGAGGGGGTTAAGAGGTCGTCAGTGTCGAGGGGGGGCGATTCTGCGGATCATGGGCGAAAAGAGGCTGCCCTGCTGAAGGCGGCTGCGGTGGCAGCGGCGGCATCGGCCGCCGCCGAGGAAGCGAGAGCGCGCGAAGCGGAGGAGTCGAGGCTGCGGGACGAGGCTCAGTTCCGGCGAGAGCTCGAGGAAGAGGCGCGTCTGGAGGAGGAAGAGGAGGAGGAGGCGCGGCGTTTGCAGGAGGAGGAGGAAGAGGAGGCCCGGCGGCTGGAGGAAGAGGAGGAGGAGGAGGAGGCTCGACGACTGGAGGAAGAGGAGGAGGAGGAGGAGCGGGCGAGACGGGGAGAAGGGGTGGGGGTCGGGGGAGGGGCTCGAGCGGAGGAGTACGAGGAGGGAGCGGAGGTGGCAAGGGGGGCCGAGGAATTGCGGGTGATGTTCAGGGACGACCGAGATCGGACGGACAGTTCGATGTCCGCCGAGATGCTGTCCGAGCCGGATGACGAAGAGGAGGAGGAGGAGGAGGAGCACTTGGGAGAGGATGGGGAGGACAGGGGCGACGAGGAGGACGACGGGACGAGGAGGGGCGCGCAGTCTAGCGAGGACTTTGCGGAGACCCTCTTGGAGCAGCACGTGGCGGCGGTTTTGGAGAAGAAGGGGCAGCAGGTCACCACCTTTGCCATGCATAGGGTGAGTGGAGATGTGTTGGGGGTTTTTTATTGGGTTTTTTATTGGGTTGGGTTGGGTTGGTTAGTTTTTTTGTATCATGACCAGAGTTCGCCTCGTGACAATATGCGGCATAATGTTTGACGTTTGATAAATCACTCAACAGCTACAGAAATTAGAAGAAAATCAAAACCAAACGTGAACCCATTGGACAGTGCTTCATATATACCTCCTACAGTTGTATTGTATAGAATTGTGGTGAAGATCACAACGTCGAGGTCACGAAGCTGCGCAGGCTTCTCTGGGTTAAACTTTTTTATTGTTGCCCGCCCTACGAGACAACGAGGTGTACGGCGCGGATGCATCCTAATACTTTGTACGCGCCCACCGCTAGCCGCTAGCCGCATGAGAGGTTCAAAATCGCTGAGAGGGCAGAGTGTGGCCGATTACCGTGCGTACGTATGGCACGCAGGATGATATCACCAAATAACGCGGCTTTGGGAATAACTTGTCGAGGTCTTCCCTTGGTCGTCGAGGTCTTCCCTTAATCACATGCATCGCTCTGCGTGTACGCTATTACCCTGCCCCCGTTGCCGACTAAAGAAAGCCAGTCGAAATTCGCTTCAGGAGGCGGGTTGTCGTCTTTTTTGCGTGCTATCGCTTTGGACTAAAAATGTACGGACCATTTTTGGTATTTATGTTGATGCCTAAAATGTGTTTTTCTCATATTTTCGTCCGGTGCAGTCTCTCTGCGGTACAATAAACAGCGCGATTTTCTGGCGATTGGTCGTAGCGCTGTGATTGGGCAGGGTTTTCACGATTTTGTAGTAAGTACGTACAGTGAGTGGGTGTACCCTGTTTAAGACCAGCGCGTGACAAGCCTAAAAACGTGGTCTTATCTCCACTACGTATGATCTTATCTTTTACTGCTGACCATACTGATTCCAAGTAGTTTTTGTCCTCGTGACAAGCCGACTTACTGCTGTAGCTGGTCTTATATCTACTATGCCCTTAGACCGGATACTGTATGGTCTTAAAATCGGTACACCACTGCTGTAATGGCAAGGGTTGCCGTTGGCAACTACAGTAACTGGCTTTTGATCGGCAAGTCGGCTGGTGAACCCAGCCGATGGCCGGCCGACTTCCCGACTTGAGTAAGTCAGGTAAGCGAAGCGCGAGCCGGCTTACGAGCCTTTCCTGGCCGAGGGGGGGGGGGGGGGGGCGCCCAAAAAATTGCAAGGGTGTCCCCCATTAAAAAATCCTTCCTTTCCCAAAAATTGAAAAGGTGTCCCGCATTAAAAAACCCTTCCTAAACCGACTGATAATTAGATGGGGGTTTTAAGTTGTGCGCGCCGTGTCTTACGAGAGCCCCTTGCATTGCAGTTCAGACGCGTCTTGCAGCCCCAGCGGCGAGCCGGGCTGTTTGTTCCGTTTGGCTGACTCTGTAACCGTCGTCGTTTATTTTCGACAGTTTCCGTGTTCCCCTTCGAACCCCTTAAGAACTGGTTCCACATATTTGGGGACAAACTACTTGGAATTAGTGTGGGACTTTTTTTCAGTTCTGAATGGGCTAAGGAAGTCCTGGCGGGATTAACGTATCCTAGGGTTCGCCGAAGCGGTGACCCCCTTCCCCCTGTTTTTTTCTGCAGGGGGGGGGGGGAGGTGTACTCATTAGCCGCATGTCATGCATGGCCGTAGTCGTATGACCATTGACCCTCGGATCCCTTCAATGCCAGGACGGAGCGGGGGGGGGGGTTCGGGAACACATTCGCGTCTCTTGGCGGCTTATGGAAACGCCGACCGTCTTGGGAGTGGAAAATGATCTAATATACATATTTTTTTTTTGTCCACCCCATTTATTATCTTCGCCCTTTCTTTCTCTCTCCTTCTTGGTCGTAACTCAGATCCGAGGTCACAAAGTAGGCTCTTCTCCCTCCTCCCCCACTTCGGTTCGTGCCTTGCATTTTTATCGCGAGAAGGTTTCAGCACTTTCTTCCCTCGTCGACTTGCGTCGGATTCTATTACGCATACTCGTAGGAGTTAATGTATGTATCATACGAGTAAGTGTACGAGTGAAAGCATTGTGGGCGATCCGATCCGCACGTGGGAGCAATAGAAAAAATAACCGAACCGAACCGCCTCGGCGTATGTAGACGAGAGCGGCAAGGCACACCTTCAACTTGCGATTGAAGAAGTGTACTCGTATGTATATAGCACAAGTGAAGTGTATACTACCGTGCAAAGAGCGTTCAGTTCGCACCGGGGTGCGATCTCTGCGCTCGTTTCCTCGACAACGTTTCGAAGGGTGCTAAAGCCGAACATTTTTGATTTTCCGAAGGCCCTCGACCATATTTTTTTCGGGAGCAAAACCCTGTTCGGTATCGTCAACGTTCTTGTTCTGGAAACATCAAGCGCTGATTTAGGGGGAAAAAAAACTCTTGAAGGTATTCACGCTACACGAGTACAGCCGCAGTGCGACGAAACTTCATTTTTCTTTTGTCGCGTCAGGGGGGGGGGGGGGGGGAAAAAACGCGGCGAAATTATAAAAAAAAGAGAGTCGTCTCACCGCGCGGCGGGGAGTGAGAGAGCTTTGTAACTGCAAACTTCGACCTTAAGTCTAGCCTACTGCTGTAGTTCAAACTTCGCTCTGCAGTCTAGTCTAGTGTACCACGGGTATGCTTTTAACATTTATAAAAGACAGCGCTATACCTGCCCCCCTCCTCCCCCCCGTCCCTTCTTCCTCTCTCTCTCTGGATTTTCTCTCCTCACCTCCTCTATTTGTTTGTCTCTTGAACTCTATATACGAGTATCTCGTTTTGGTGCATCCTCTATTTAATGAATATCTGTAACTTTCTTTTGACCACCTCTGGTCTTGTGTGCCGCGGTGCGTGGACTGGGCAAAACATGCGGCGGCAGAGCTTACCAGTTATTCGATGATATAGTCACAATGGTTGCGGTACACTTACGTACGACAGAACCGACGGTTGATTGGGTCTATCTGATTGGCTTAGGGGTCGGGCTCGAGTTCGGAGTCAGTTTCTTTTTCGTCTCGTGCACGGTCTACACCTCAAACTATTTTCTCGGATACGTTGGTAAGCACCCCTCATGTGCGGAGTGCATCGTGTTCACACTCCGCCTCCGCGTGGAAACCCCTAGAGACCTCACCTCACCCCAACCCAACCCACCCCACCCTACCGGACTGGGTATGATGGACCGAACCTCAATGGATGGGAAAATCAATAAAAGCGGAGCGATGTTGAGAAAATGCGGTCGCCGCGACGTCCCTCCCACTTTTGACGGTTACATATGGTTACATGCTGTTTTTATGTTACGGTTAGGAGATTCCATTGGGAGCGAATACGGGTTTCAAGAGTTACACCGCGCAAAACAAAAACGAGGAGTCCCACTTCTGACGGTTACATGATGTTTACGTTTCGTTTCGGAGCATATGTTGGGAGCAAGTGCGGGTTTCAAAGTCACACCACCGTGCAAAACAAATACGAAGGGAGACCCACTTCTGACGGTTTCATGCTGTTTATGTTTCGTTTCGGAGCAGTCACCCCCTCGCAATAAAACATGGACGCCGTTCGAATTGGCTTAAGGTCGGGTCCTACGACACGACCGCCGACGGAGATTAGTATATTCTGGTACCATTCTCCCAAATATCCAAATTGTCCAAATTAACCAAATTGAATGACGCACACAAGTTGACGACAGTTTCAAACATCCTACGGCACGAGTGGTTACGTAGCGACGGCTGGACCGCACAGCATTCAGGAGAACACCCCCCCCCTAAGGACTACGGCCTTCCACGACATGAGTAAAAACCCCTGGGATGGCCTTCCGGGCAGATTTTCCCCCGAACAAGGGTCGGGGGGGGGGGGGGGAGGGGGCAGACAACGATAAAACATGGTGGCTTTGGAAATGTCAATTAACCCATTCAGAACTGAAAAAAGGTATCCCACACGAATTCCAAGTGGTTTGTCCCCAAATATTTTGGGACCAGTTTTTAAGGGGTTAAGTTCTCGTTGAGATATTTCCATATCTTTTACGGGGGACCATGGTAAATAGGGGACCAAATATTGTTAGTAAAAACAGAGAAATGTACGAGGTTTTTTTGTCTGCACCGTAGGTCCTGTTTACTATGGTCCCCTGTAACTAGCAAATATGTCAGGAGACGGTCAGTCAAGGGAAAACGAGCATCGGTCAAGGGTGTGGGTCCGAGTGTTCAACACTAAAACCTAGCATTTTGCCGTCTGTCAAGGATTGAAAAAGGAAAACTGCCGTCAGTCAAGGGGGGAAAGTGCCGTCTCCTGACATCTTTGGTAAATAGACGCGGCGCTCGGCGTACCCCCCCCCCCCCCCCCACCCCGTTGTCCAGAGATGACCAGCTTGAGATTGAGGTGCGCCCGACGGTGTATTAGGGTACTAGGGTAGGGTAGATAAGGGACCGGTAGGGGGGGGGACGGGTGAATTAGGGCAGGTGTGGCAGTTACCGGTAACAGTCAGTTCCCCCCTCATTGTGCCACACTACCTGCTGTATATCGCTGCCTCGTGTCTTTCCGAAGCGGCAATTCCCGAGATAAAACTCCGAAGGTACTACAATAGTAGCTGCATGCATGAAAGCAGGGGCACAGGTTCGGCCCGTGGTTGGGACTCGTTTTTCCCTACGTATGCACGAGTTAACTCTTTTACTGTAGGTGTAAACACCGGTAACTGAGGTGGAAGGCTAGTGATTTGTAAATATGATGTAGCTTTCGGCGTTCCCTGTCCACTACAAAAAAAAATGCCTTGGTTTTCAATGGAAACCCTGCCAAATTTCCATAAATTGAACAAAATGTACGGTAAGCGCTGACAGCGGCACAGCAGCACGTTCCAGGAGCATCTGGTTGAGCTCTTGTTTTGACGCATCATGTGCGAATCGTCACGCCTTCCTTTTTTATCCCGGGGATGATACGAATCATCCCCGGTTTTGAGGTAATTTCGTACGGGAATGTGATTGAAAAAGCCGTAATCGCGTAATTATGGGTATAAGTAATAAGGTCCAGGTATCTGCCATTCCTGGATGAGGGTAGGGTAGGGTAGGGTAGGGTCGAGGATGAGGGTAGAGGGTCGGGCAGGGCAAGGTAGGGTCGTCGTTTTGCGCCCGTCTGTCAAGAGAGGCAGGCGGTGATGAAGAGGGGTCGAAAATAAAAATTACCCCGGGTGACCTCTCCCAGTATTTGTGACTCACGGCCGACAATCATGATGCCGTTGTACATATGTATACATACGTATGGAATATAAATGACTAAATAAAGTACGCCCCGTTTTAGTCACTGCCCGGAAAACAAAAAAAGGGTTTCCAACCAGCTCAAGGTGTTGGTAGATAAATACGGACCGAATGACCGACATGATCTAGGTGATCTATATCTCCCACATGTATCATGACCTGTCCGATGTGTTCGTGGTGATCAATATCAATATATCATTGTTGATACTGCTGTACTCCGCTACAAACCCTCCAAAAAATGCCATTATAATTATTCCTTTGAAATATATTTTACTTTTTTTTTTCAGGCGCGCCTTTCCAGCGAACGTTTCTATGTAGACATATAATATGGTGCCTCAGTATTACTTACAGAAGTATAATATACACATCTCGGCATATTATACATGTACATTTCTTGTGTGTGAGCGGGGGCAACTCTGATGGGTATCAGTACACACAAACATGACCGATGAATGAATCATGGGCGACCTTGTTGATCCTTTCAACTATACCCACTCTTGTCCCCAAATATAATAACCGTTTTTATTGAATATTAAGGTACAAAATGTGTTTATATTAAGGGACATGGTGGTCTAGGGTATCAACACATGGCTGATTCGGGCGACCTACTTGTCACTTTTTTCTTCTTTTTTTTCGGTACGGTGCGACGCGGGTCCGGAGTCGAGGAAGTTATCATACATACCGGTACTTCCGAACCCTGCCCGTATCTTGAGCAGCACATTACTTGCTGGCTGGCCGGTCCTGACGTGGAGTTATTTATGTATGTAGTTGCTTGTTTTTTTTAGACAGCAGTCGTGCGTGTGCGTTCGTAACTTGGCCGAGCAGCTGCAAAAGCGAAACGGTTAAAATATATATACCAGGTATAAATATATACCGTACGAGTATAAATTATTTTATTTGCCGTATGACAATGTGTAGCGCTTAATCTGATCCTACCCTCCATATGCAGCGTAGCATCTCTTGTGTCCTAGTTTTGTGGCCACATAATAACTGGTATCTCTTTAGGATGAAGAATCGGCACGGACACTGGGTGTGCTGGATTTCGACGGGTAGAAAGGACGGTTTAATGTGAACACACATAAATATAGAAAAGGGAATCTACTGCTGTATAGCAATACCATACAATCACTTCAGACAAAAAATACGTGTAGATGTTGACCAATCAGACCGGAGTACTTGGACCGAAACTAGACGCAAAACACGTAAAGCCCCATTATGGTTGGTTCTGAAATCCCTACTTACCCGAACCTGAATCAGAACCCCGGTCGAGCTGGGGAAGGCTCTCGGAGCGAAACAGCAGACGTGAGGAGGTGGCTTGTGCTGTCAACCATGTTGTAGAAGCGAGGCCGAGTCGTATAATTTTATGTATGTACGAGTATTACTATACCAGGTATATATGATATGTGCATGTATATATTACCACT
The DNA here is from genome assembly GCA_008828725.1 of Saccharina japonica. Taxonomy (NCBI): domain Eukaryota; class Phaeophyceae; order Laminariales; family Laminariaceae; genus Saccharina; species Saccharina japonica. The sequence goes on from MEHQ01004546.1 coordinate 252,898, forward strand.
CTTGTCCCGATATTTAAGGACCCTTTGGATTTATTTTTAGTCCAAAATGAGGCCCTTATAATTCTGGCCAGACTGGTATTGTGATATATATATATATATACCTGGTATATATTATACCAGGTACATACATATGTATGGTATAATATACACATGATACATGATAAACGAGTACTGGTATTGAATTATTTTTTGGTATTGTGTATTACACTCAGCTAGCAAAGATGAGCTTCGACGAAATCCTCGAGCTCACAGCTGTTGTTTTTTAATTTTTTAATATATACGTGTATGTATTATATGATACACAGCAGTGCGCGTCGTAGTGCTCTTTTTTTTTCTTTTTTTTCTTTTTCGGTTCTGTGGTTGGGGTCCACAACGACGATCACTCCGACGATCACTCGCACCAACCACCGTTTTTTTTAGCGTGAAACCGCTTTTTCTCCGTTCGTATACGTACGTACAGCAGTATATACCAGGTACGTACCAGGGCATTAATTAGGTGTTGCGCTGTTGCGCTGGCGCAACATTTGGTCAAAATAACCGTTTTGCGCAACAGTCGCCGCGAGGCTGGTTGCGCGCAGCGCAACACGCGTTTTTGGGCGCGCAACTTTTTTCGCCGCAGGCGAAAGTTTTTGTTGCGCGTTTTTTTCTCGCCGGAGGCGAGAAATTTTTTGGGGGTCTTTTTTTCTTGATAATTAGTCGTAATTGAACATATTTTAGGCCCCTTGCCCTATTCGGCATGGACGAAAACAAAAATTAGGCGCTTTTTGCTATTCGCCGTAGCCAAAAGTAAATTAAATGGCTTTTTACTTAGTTTTGAGGCGCATATTCGCGCATAGATCGCAATTTTTTCGCCTCCGGCGGCCCTCCGGGGGCCCCTGCGGGGGGCTTGCGCGCCTGCGGCGCGCAACACGCGCCACCGGCGTGTTGCGCTGCGCGCAACACTCATTGAGTCGCCTGTTGCGCTGCGCGCAACAGACGCCGAACCACTAATTAATGCCCTGGTACGTACCTCTTGTTATCTCCTTTTTGACCTTCTGAACTCTGAGCAAAAGTTCCACCCAATCAGCGGTATGATATACAAGTAGACTAATTTAGTACGTTTTTTTTTGTTTCGCTTTCCTTTCCGTCTACTCCCCTTTTTTATTTTTTTATTTTTTGACACGTCTGTCTCCTCCTCCGGTCTACCCGATCTATTCAACTAACCTAACCTATCAGCAATCAACGAAACCACCAGCCAAAAGCGACCAACCATCCATCCAACGAACGAGCGAACTAACGAACCCAACCCATCTGGCCAATTAAATTATTTGTTTTACCCAGCCAACAAGATGAAGCAATCAACGAAATCAACTTCCTAGCCGACTCAACCCATTCAGAACTGAAAAAAATGTCCCCCCACTAATTCCAAGTAGTCTGTCCCCAATTTCGTGGGACCAGTTCTTAACCCTTGTAGGACTGGAGTCCCGTTTTGGGGACAAATTACTTATAATTAGAGTGGATTTTCCCCAAAACGGGTCTGCAGTCCTAAAAGGGTTAACCCATTCAGAACTAAAATCAATATCCAACACTAATTCCAAGTAGTCTGTCCCCAATTTCGTGGGACCAGTTTTTAAGGGGTTGAGCCATCTTGTCCGACCACGAATATCACACCGTGCGCAGAATGGTTTTAACTCCGTAAGAAATGGTCCCAGGTATTTGGGGACAAACTACTTGGAATTAGTGTGGGAAACGTTTTTCAGTTCTGAAAGGGTTTAAAGCTGACCGTCTCCATAAACTCTCGCCCTGTTGACGCCAGGGTGCTATTGAGTATCACCCGGGGTGGTCACCGACCTATCTCTGCTGGTGCTCTGAATACCACCCAGGGTGATCACCGACCTATTGTTGCCTGGAGGTATTTTTACCCTGTTGCACGCGCGATCGCAGTACACTACCGGCCCTCTCGTAAGAAAGTGCCCCACAAGAAACTCAGCCTAAACATTACGGGGGAACCAAGAAAATCGGATTAAGAAATCGTGCTCAGCGACGAGCACCACACTAAATCCTACCACTCTGTCCCGAAATATAAGCACCGTTTTGATTGAATAGTAATGTACAAAAGGTGCTTATATTTCGGGATAAGAGTGGTATAGAATAGGCTATGTATTATGATAATGTTGTAAGGCTCGTTCAGAATATTTCTCGTTGGAGAGGCCCACACTACCGGTACGTGTTGTATCACGCGCAGCTTGCAGCTTGCAACGACGAATGTCGACTTTTTATTTTTTTTAATTCGATCTCTCACGATTGAGGCGAGAGATTGAGGTGTGCTTTTTTCTTTCATCTTTGTTCCAACGTTGATAAAAATAAAAAATAAACTCGATTGATGGTGGTTGCGTGAGGCATAATCGAAATTTCGTTTTTTTGAAGAGACGGGGGGGGGGGTGGCAGTCGTAGTATGTCTTCCCGACTCGTTTGTTTTCAACCCTCACATTGTGCACGAACGTTCTGCCTGTACAAAAGACGGAGCCAGGTCAATCTCGGTCTACTTTGTTGTTCGCGGTTTTTTATTATTAATAGGGAGCCCGACTATTAATAACGAGTCTTACCAGTTTGGCCGAGAATATAGTCATCGTTTGGATTATGTTAGTACTATCAAATGGTTTACTATATTCTCGGCCATGTTGGTGTCGATTATCTACCGGTCTTGGGCGGTGGCCAGTTCACGCGAAGCGCTAAGCGTGCCCACCACGCTGTTTCCGTTTTACCTATATACAGCAGTCTGCACACATTACCATGTTTTGTACCATGACACATGGACGCGAGTCGACGAGGAAAGAAAGGGCTGAAGTCTCCTCGCGATAGAACATGCAAGGCACGTACGTACCGTACTGGAGAGGGTGGAGAATGAATAGCCTGCTATCTATTTTTACCAATCATTTGTTCCCACATAGACACATGCTCCCTGAATTTTTCAGCCTCAGATTGTGTCCCCCTCATACGGGATGTACATCCTGCATGAGGACATAAAACCCGTAAGTGCGCGCGATCGCAAGTATTTACACTCAGCTAGCAAAGATGAGTTTCGACGAAATCCTCGATGTCACAGCTGTTGTTGTTGTTGTTTTTTTTTTTTTTAAATATATGTGACCCCAGCTCTGATCTACGACTGACTATACGAGGGAGAGAGAAAGTAAGGGCTACGGTGGATAATAAATGGGGCGGAGGCGGCAAAATAAAAAAAAGAAGTAGATATGATATGTCCATATACACCACACTGGACGGAAATACAAGGAGCGACTAAACATGAATATGAAGACTAAACGATCCTTATACTTCCGTCCAAAGTGTTACCGTGCTTGTGTGTGTGTGTGTGTGTTTTTTTTTTTTCCGACAACGGGAACAGTGCTACGTAGTGCAAAGGTCAAGCGATGCTTAGGTGGCTATGGACGGACCTCGACGAGATATTCCCATGGCCATCATTTTCTCTATAGGGCCCCCCTCCCCCCCCCCCCCCCCACATGCATCATCTGTATTCGCACGCTGTCACCCGTCACGGTCCCATCATGCAGAAGCGATACTGCCTCACATAGACGGTCTAGGTGGATAAGGAGGCCAAACACTCACACCGTAGAGGCACGCACCGGCGCCGCATGAGCTACGCGTCTTCCAGACCGGTTGCTTCGCCGCTTGTGGCCTTAACGCTGCTCGCGCCGGACTACGGTGAAAAACCCCACGAACGTGCATGGCCACACAGTCCCGCGACAGTTGCTAGGGACAATGCAGAGAGCTTAATATGGTGCCATACCGACTAGTGGCCCAATTTCACCGACGTGAAGTACGACGCCGCACCCCCCCCCCCCTCCTCTGCGAAGGTGTAGGGTCATACGACTACGCCCATGCATGATACTGAGTACCAATTCATTGGAGGCTGTCGTCCATATGCAAGTCCGCCTCACAGGCGGTCCTTAGCAGGATGCAGCTCACCCTCCATGCGACTCGCCCATTACCTCACGGCGCTTCGCGCTTGGTGCAAGCAAGGTCTGCCTGGTTGGTGAAAACGCAGAGCAAACCGCGAGCCCTGCGGATAGACCAGGCATATTAAAGCGGAGTAATTGCGAGCCGAGTCTAAGGTGATACGACTACGACCGTGCACGACGTGAGTGCACCCCTCCCCCCCCCCCCCCCTTGGGCTGGAGTAAAGGGCCTGGAAGATCATCTCAGGGGGGTATGTTAACCTTGTGTGTTATGCTGTAAGGCTTTTGTCTGGAAACATGTCCTAACGGTACAGTACCGCCCGGCCCGCTCATAAGAAACTAAGTAACAAAAAAGAAGAAGCCAGCCTGAAAATTTGAAGAAAAAAGTACAGAAATCTCTCAGCCTATACATTCAGCGCCTAAGCGTTCAGGAAAGCCGATACCTCTTTGCTGTGGCTGGCCTGGGCCCCAGGCACTATTCGCGGTCCACTACTACGAAGAACAAGAATCTGCAACATAATGAAGTGTGCTTTCGCGCGCGCCCGGAAAAAGAAAGCCAGCCTGAGCCCGATTTCAGGTTTCTTGCGTGAGGGCCACTACTGATGTGTCGATTTTTTCGAGTGTGATATGTACGTGCGTACGAGGTAGTACAATGAGAATGCCAACGTCATCCATTATCAGCCGTCTATTTCCTGCGAAAGCATGCCGGGACGCGTATACGGGATCTGCGGTGCAACGTGTATAGCAGTTTTATAGGCGCACTCTGGTGTAGTTGGCTTGTGTTATCTCCATGGAGACGCTTTTTTTTTTTTCTTGTGAATTACTCGTAGCATGTTTTGTTACTACTGGCTAGATCTCGGGGAAATGAGATACAAACGTATTGTGGCGACGTCATCATTATGATGATGATCATCATCATCATTCTCATCGTTATCATCATCACATCATCAATCTCATCGTTATCATCGTTATCATCATCAATACCACCGTCATCATCATCATTGTTCTCCTAATCATCATCATTCTCTTCGTTATCATCATCATCAATACCATCATCATCAATACCATCATTATCAGCAACAGCTGTAGCAGGATTATGTTGGCTGCGCACGTAGCGTACACACTTCCTTGCACTATAGTTTGGGCATTTCGCTGATCATCCTGCCCCCTCAAGGGCCTTAATAACACTGACAGAAACCCAAGGCTGATGTTGTAAATGTTGTACCACTCTGTCCGGAAATATAGTAAACGTTTCATAACCACATTATCATCCATACGGGTGTTATATTCGCGGCCAGGGTGGTATTCGATTGGTCACCTTTTCCCTCTTTTCACCTCTTTTCGTCGCTTTTAGGCGCTTTCATTACGAGGGACCATAGTAAATAGGGAACCTACGGTATACACTACAACCTAGTTATCTTCCTTTTTTTATCCAACAATATTGAGAAAGATTGGTCGTATATAAAACCGAAGAAAAGAGAGACCAATCTGTAGTTTGTTGCGGCGGGAGAGTTTAAGAAGTAGTTGGGAGTTGTGGTTCCAGGATCTGGTTGTTAGTAATGGAGAGAGAAGCTACCGCGGCGAGCAGTGTTTCCTGAAGCGAACTTTTTGAAGGGGGCACAGAGCGGCGGTGCGCAAAGGAACAGCATGCGGATACATAGCGGCGCTTTACGTACACAAAGCCAGAAGACTGGCAAGCTCCTTTTCCAGTAGTTTCACCCACCGTCCTATATACCAGGCATCTACTATTACGGGACACGATAGTAAACACTAGTAAATAGGACCTACGATAGACACTAAAACCTTTACATTTAACTTTTTTTACTAACAAAATTTGGTCCTATTATATGATATTTACTATGGTCCTCCGTACTCGGGTCCTCCGTAAATAGGAGTGCTCGCTCCAACTGTAGGGAAAAAAACACTTGGAATTAGAGCGAGATAGGCTTCTGTACAGCAGTACAGCAAATAGGTCAGGAGACATGGACGCGTGCCATCATACGGTAATAGAGGTCATGNTTTTTTTTGGCGGTCACCAAAGCTGGCGGTCGAGTAGATCATTTGTGCGGGGTGGAGAACCTTTGTTCCGCACAAGGGGAATGGTCGTATCACGTAGTGTTAATATGGTAAGGCGTCCGCGAGGCAGTTACATAGTAAAACCCATTGCTGTCTCCGGAAGTGGCCACACCAGAAATTAAATTAACTCATTGAAGCTGTCGTCCATATGCAAGTCCGCCTCACTGGCAGTTCTTAGCAGGATGCAGCTCACCCTCCATGCGACTCGCCCAATACCTCACGGCGCTTCGCGCTTGGTGCAAGCAATGTCTGCCTGGTTGGTGAAAGCGCAACGTGCTCGGTCCCGGCATTGTAGGGATGCGAGGGTCTAAGGTGATACGACTACGACCGTGCACGACGTGAGTGCACCCCTCCCCCCCCCCCCCCCTTGGGCTGGAGTAAAGGGCCTGGAAGATCATCTCAGGGGGGTATGTTAACCTTGTGTGTTATGCTGTAAGGCTTTTGTCTGGAAACATGTCCTAACGGTACAGTACCGCCCGGCCCGCTCATAAGAAACTAAGTAACAAAAAAGAAGAAGCCAGCCTGAAAATTTGAAGAAAAAAGTACAGAAATCTCTCAGCCTATACATTCAGCGCCTAAGCGTTCAGGAAAGCCGATACCTCTTTGCTGTGGCTGGCCTGGGCCCCAGGCACTATTCGCGGTCCACTACTACGAAGAACAAGAATCTGCAACATAATGAAGTGTGCTTTCGCGCGCGCCCGGAAAAAGAAAGCCAGCCTGAGCCCGATTTCAGGTTTCTTGCGTGAGGGCCACTACTGATGTGTCGATTTTTTCGAGTGTGATATGTACGTGCGTACGAGGTAGTACAATGAGAATGCCAACGTCATCCATTATCAGCCGTCTATTTCCTGCGAAAGCATGCCGGGACGCGTATACGGGATCTGCGGTGCAACGTGTATAGCAGTTTTATAGGCGCACTCTGGTGTAGTTGGCTTGTGTTATCTCCATGGAGACGCTTTTTTTTTTTTCTTGTGAATTACTCGTAGCATGTTTTGTTACTACTGGCTAGATCTCGGGGAAATGAGATACAAACGTATTGTGGCGACGTCATCATTATGATGATGATCATCATCATCATTCTCATCGTTATCATCATCACATCATCAATCTCATCGTTATCATCGTTATCATCATCAATACCACCGTCATCATCATCATTGTTCTCCTAATCATCATCATTCTCTTCGTTATCATCATCATCAATACCATCATCATCAATACCATCATTATCAGCAACAGCTGTAGCAGGATTATGTTGGCTGCGCACGTAGCGTACACACTTGCTTGCACTATAGTTTGGGCATTTCGCTGATCATCCTGCCCCCTCAAGGGCCTTAATAACACTGACAGAAACCCAAGGCTGATGTTGTAAATGTTGTACCACTCTGTCCGGAAATATAGTAAACGTTTCATAACCACATTATCATCCATACGGGTGTTATATTCGCGGCCAGGGTGGTATTCGATTGGTCACCTTTTCCCTCTTTTCACCTCTTTTCGTCGCTTTTAGGCGCTTTCATTACGAGGGACCATAGTAAATAGGGAACCTACGGTATACACTACAACCTAGTTATCTTCCTTTTTTTATCCAACAATATTGAGAAAGATTGGTCGTATATAAAACCGAAGAAAAGAGAGACCAATCTGTAGTTTGTTGCGGCGGGAGAGTTTAAGAAGTAGTTGGGAGTTGTGGTTCCAGGATCTGGTTGTTAGTAATGGAGAGAGAAGCTACCGCGGCGAGCAGTGTTTCCTGAAGCGAACTTTTTGAAGGGGGCACAGAGCGGCGGTGCGCAAAGGAACAGCATGCGGATACATAGCGGCGCTTTACGTACACAAAGCCAGAAGACTGGCAAGCTCCTTTTCCAGTAGTTTCACCCACCGTCCTATATACCAGGCATCTACTATTACGGGACACGATAGTAAACACTAGTAAATAGGACCTACGATAGACACTAAAACCTTTACATTTAACTTTTTTTACTAACAAAATTTGGTCCTATTATATGATATTTACTATGGTCCTCCGTACTCGGGTCCTCCGTAAATAGGAGTGCTCGCTCCAACTGTAGGGAAAAAAACACTTGGAATTAGAGCGAGATAGGCTTCTGTACAGCAGTACAGCAAATAGGTCAGGAGACATGGACGCGTGCCATCATACGGTAATAGAGGTCATGCACCATTTTGCCTTCTTAGGGTGGTGACTTGAAGAGCTCTACACTAATAGTGAGTCAAAAACTGATTCTAGAGGAAAATAAATTGGCTACGTATATACGTACGTACGAGTATACCAGGTATAATACACCCGATGAACAATCCCATGGCCTGAGCATAAAATGCGAAATTCCGACGATTTTTGGTTATAGCCCTTATAGGACTGGAGTCCCGTTTTGGGGACAAATTACTTAGAATTAGAGTGGATTGTCTATAATGCGAAATTCCGACGGTTTTGGGTTATAGCCCTTACAGGACTGGAGTCCCGTTTTGGGGAAAAATTACTTAGAATTAGAGTGGATTGTCCCCACATCGGGACTGCAGTCCTCAATGGGTTAAGAACCGGTCCCCCGTTTTTGGGGGAAACTACTTGGAATTAGTGTGGGATATGTGTTTCAGTTCTGAATGGGTTAAGGAGCCCCTCCCCCCCATCATCCAGAAAAAAAAATCAGCCAAAAAGTGCTATATACCTTGTAGCCCGTGTCCATGTCGAGCAAGCCAAAAATGTGCGCTGTCGAAGGTGTAGGGCCGGGTGTTCCACACTAAAACCTATATACCTGGTAGCATTTTTGGTGTCAGTCAAGGTATGCCTAGGAAAAGTTGCTGTCTTGTGTAAGGAGTGAAAGTGCTGTTCTCTTGACATATTTACAGCAGTGCAGCAGTAGGAAAAAATGTTGTTAACCTCTTTCGGCCTTAAGGAAGTGCACTACGTACTGTTGTGGGAGAAAACAAAACATTTTGGAATTATACTTAGATTTAGGTTTATCTTGGAATTAAAGGGCACTAGCAAAAGGGTTTTGTTGACGACAGTAGCTCTCTTTTTTCGTGTTGCCTCGCCCGTGCAGCAGTTATCTGTTCCTCTTGGGCACGTGTGCTTTTCGTCTAGGGGCGCTTCTGTCTTCCTGCGTCATTTGTATTCTGTTTCATTTCAGAATTTGTTTTATTTGTATTTTTTGTTCTTATTTTTTGGTTCGGCTCGTGTCGCTGTGTTCTCGTACCCGGTACGTTACGCATCTCACTTGCTTTACCCATTAATTTGCGTTTATTTTGTTTTGGTTTTTCTCTGTTTCACAGTCTGACCACAGAATTTGTATCTCTCTAGGATTGGGAATCAGGACAGGCACTGGGTGTACTGATGTGGTTGAGTAGAAAGAACGGGTTTAATGTGAAGACAACAACAGACAGTAGAGTAATCAGGACCTATCGTGTACACAAAAACCTACATACCCCAATATTTTTACCAAGCATATTTGTTCCTGATTACGATTACGTACTGCTTTTTTTTTTTTTTTTTATCCTCCGGCGGATGGGTCAAAATAAAGCTTACGCCCTCCACACTTCCACGTCTCACTTCGTGCTACGTTCCCCCGTAATAGGCGAAGGATTATATGTTCGAATCCCACGTGGGCCAATCAGACTTTTGAGTTTATTTGCCAAAAAAAAAAAAAAAAAACGGAATCAACTGCTGAGAGCGCCTAGCAGCGTGGGTAGGCGCAATTCGATGCAGAGTCGACGAAGGAAAGAAAAGGCTGAATTCTTCTCGCGATGAAAAATTCAAGGCACGAACCGTAGTGGGGAGGAGGGAGAGGAGCCTACTCTGTGACCCCGGATCTGAGTTACGACTATCAATAGGAGGGAGAGAGAAAGGAAGGGCGAAGATAATGAAATGGGACGGGAGAAAAAAAATAAAAAAATGTAAATGCCAGATACAGCAGTTGGTCCCTCTATAGCGCCGGTGTGTACACTACCGGCCCTCTCCTAAGAAAGTGCCCCACAAGAAACTCAGCCTAAACATTACGGGGGAAATAAGAAAGTCGACAGCTATTATACTGAAGTTAGTGTGGGACACACCCCTTTCTCAAGTAAGAAAGTCAGCTTACAGTAAGCCCGATTTCTGGTTTCTTATGAGCGGGCCGGTACTGTAAGTGCCAGCGGGAAAAACCGGTGCCGTAGCGGCAACCGGCGCTACTCCGGATTGGGGAATACATAGGTTTTAGTATGGAAACGGAAAACAATGCCAAGCGATTTCGCCGGCGCTATACGTACGAGCGGGCAACCGGCGCTATAGAGGGACCACGGCACTATAGAGGGACCACTACTGCTGTAGCCCTTTTTCTACTGCAAAAATGTCCCTACTTATTACAATTTCAAGTAAGTCGTGTTCGGAAAACGTAGATAGGTGCAGCGAGCGTGCAGCAGTCCCGATATATAGGGTTAGTAACGTAACCAGCCCTCTTGGAGATTGGCAGGGAACACGTGGAGAGCAACTATTTACCGTCCATGGACTGCATCTCTTAGCTGCAGCCCACACGCTGTTCCGCTATCTCCAACCCTATAGTATACGGATTATAACCCGAACCCTAACCCTACTGTTAATACCATTCTGACCCGGTATATAAGAACCGTTTTTATATTACCATTTAATTGAAATGTTCCTTATATTTTGGGTCATGGTATATATTTCCGCCACTCAGTGGGAGCAGGGTGCCAAATGGGATCCGGCCCGGGTGGTATCAGGGTAGAGGTTGACCAATCAAAATAGAGGTGTAGTCAGTCTATTGGGCGTCCCGTTTCACTCCTGTAACACTAAAACACTCATACTACTGTAAAGAGTATGGGCTGCACTTATAAGTGCTATATACAGTCCTTATACAGGTTGTATGTACGTACTAAATAGGCGCGGTCGAAAAGTTGACGAGTTAATCATCAATCAACAAAATTTCACAAGGAGAACCGAACGGTCAACCTAAGAGCTACCGCTATATATATGTACATAGTGTATTACACTCAGCTAGCAAAGATGAGCTTGGACGAAATCCTCGAGCTCACAGTTGTTGTTTTATTTTTATTTTTTAATCTATGTACATAGTATTATATTATCATAAAATGTATTGGCCGCTTGGGTATTCATGTTTATACGAAGACGTTCCTGAGGGACGGTAGTAGTTCCGCCGCAGGTTATCCCTTTCTTCGTGTTTGGTGTGGAGAGTGGAGACACAGACGCGTGCTACGATAGAGGTATATAGGGTATACCGTTATTTGGCTGAAATGGTTTCTGATTGATCGTGCTCCTTAACCCAAACTCGTCGTACTTCATTCTCGTTTCGCAATATGCATTCTCGTTTCGCAATATGCATTCTCGTTTCGCAATATGGTTCGTTGTATACTTACAGTAAGTAAGTAGGCCATGGTATTGTTCATCGGGTATATATATACTTGATTAAAATAGCCCTTTTATTTTCGTCCAAAATCAGTGTTTTACTTACGATTAGTATAGAGCTCCTTGATAAGTGACCACCCTCAGAAGGCAAAAACATGGTGAACCTCTACCTTAAGATAGCATGCGTCCACACCGAGGTGGGTGGGTTGTATATACCTGGTATGGCGTTACCACACTCTCGGGGGTCGACAGCACGAGGTAATAATCTCAGAGTGCCCCCGAGGAGCCAGGGAGGCCTTGAAGAATTATAGAGATACTGAGGCGGTACGGTCCAGGGGGTAGGACCTGGTGTCCACATTCCTTATATTTACATATTTACGAAAATACTGGTATATGATACCACTTTGTCCGAAAGTATAAGGACCTATTGGATTCTATATTCATATGCAAACGGTAATTATATTTACGGACAGCGTGGTATTGAACAGCTGCACACGTGTAGTATATATGGATAACATACGGTCCTGACTGCTGCTGCTGCAATGTAGCCTAGCCCACCAAAGGCATGTACCCTGTACACCAGTAGGGCGACAGCAGTTAAGAATCTCCTAATTTGGCCAGGTAAGGCTCGCGGCTTATTGTGATGTGCGCAACGTTGAGCATAGGCTCTTAAACTCTATTCTATCGGATTTAGAGTAGCGTTCATAACGTCGTAGTGTCTTTGTTACGAAGTCTTTATAACGAAGTCTTGATAACGAAGTCTTAATCTTCGATCTCACAGCTGATGTTTTTTTGTTTTTTTTTTCGTGTCATGTTTTTTTGCTTGTCGCTTGTCTATTATACCGTTTTCAGGCCGTTTTCGACAACGACGTGGACTATTTGGAGATTTTGCTGGACCGTGCTATTGCTGTACAGGAAGACGAGAACGAGGCCAGGCGGCGTAAAGCCGCCAATGGAAGCGTCGCCCCACCGGTGAGAGCGAGAGACAGAGAGAGTCCCCTCGGTAGTTGTTTGTGGTGGTGGTCGGGGTGATGGGTGTTGGTGGTGTTGGTGTTGTGGTTTTTGTTTACAGCTCGTGTGTACATAGTATTTATTGAGTGGTGATGTTGATGGTGGTGGTGCTGGTAGCGGTAGCGGTGGTGTAGCTGTGACTACGACGTACAGTTCGTATGTTACGTGCGATCTGTACACGTAGAATTGAGCGATGATGATGATGATGGTGGTGGTGTGTACGATCTGTATACATACCAGGTAAAACTTAAGTGGCGGTGTTGGTGATGGTGTTGGTGTTGTTGGTGGTGGTGGTGTTGGGTATTGATACTGGCATGTTGCTGGTGATCGTGATGTTTTTATATTATGGTGGTGTTGGTGATGGTGCCAGTAGATTTATACTGGTTAAAAAAAATGGCTCGACTTCCGCCCAAATGGTTGTTATTATCATAGGAGTGCACAGATTTTTCCGCATATACTATATATGAGTAACTCTAACAGCTTCATTCCCGAGAACTTTTCCAGGCGGTCGTCATTAGAGTAAAATAGTCAAAAACGCTTCAATCATTTTTGTCAACGCTGGGGCTATTAATAATTAATATTAATAGTCATAAACACGGATCTCAATGGTGTTGTGTTTTTGATTGTAAGTTGATAATTCACGGCGGTGTGAAGTGTTGATGGTGCTGATATTACGGTGAACCTATAGGAAATAGGACCAAATATTGTTGGTAAAAATAGTTACATACGTACGTAGGACCAAATATTGTCAAGTATAAATAGTCGAATAGGACCAAATATTGTTATTAATAGTAAAAACAGTCAAATATATAGGTGTTTGTGTATACCCTATTTACTGTTATGGTCCACCGTGATGGTGATGGTGGGTGGTGGTTGGTGGTGATGCCTGAACGTGGTGCCTACTACTACAGCAGCGGTTAGGGGTGGCTTCTATTGTTTCTGAAGCCCCTCGCTTTGAAGATACCTTCGTCCAAAAGCCGACGAGACGTGAAATGAAACGGATACCAGGTATACCCCATGGTCTACATAGGGATACAACGAACACTATTGTAAAACCGATAAGGCATGCCTCTTATTGAGTAAAACCGATACTTCTCGACTAAAACCGGTACTTATTGGCTAAAACCGATAGTTGTCGGGATACCGATACTTGTTGGCTAAAACCGATGTGGCATGCCTTATTAGGTAAAACCGATACTTATTGGGTATAACCGATACTTCTCGACTATAACCGATACGTATTGGCTAAAACCGATACGTATTGGCTAAAACCGATACTTACTGGCTAAAACCGATATGGCATGCCTTATTGGTAAAACCGATTAGGCATGACTTACTGGGTATAACCGATACTTCGACCAGAACCGATACTTTTTGGCTCAAACCAATACTTACTGGCTTGAACCGATAATTATTGACTAAAACCGATACTTATTGGCTAAAACCGATAAAGCATGCCTTATTGGATGAAACCGATAAAGCATGACTTACACGGTAAAACCGATACTTTTGGAAACTTACAACTCGTATATACATATATGCGATCATTATATATATGAAGGAAGTACAAAATCAGCCTCCGATGTGTAATGAGCTAACGCTAACTCAAGGCGGCTATAAGCCGATGGACCCCCCGCAATCAAAACGCCACCATACCCCTGTCCACCATGCAACTCCCTAGGAGCTTGACGGCGCCCATTTACAATCCATAGACCTGTGACACTTGAGTGCAGTCCAAACTCTCATTATTAGTTATTTAGTGTTGGAGGTGTGAAACGGGGTGCCCAACAGACTTGTCCACACCTCCATTTTGATTGGTCAACACCTCTATACCCTGATCCCACCCGGGCCAGATCCCTTTTGGCACCCTGCTCCCACTTAGTAAAGTGCAAAAGTGTAGGGTTAGGGATAGCGGAATAGCCCTGTGGACTGCAGTTAAGACCTGCTGTCCATGGACTGTAGATAGTAAATGGTTGCTCTCTGGGAGCTTTTGATGCATTATCCAGGTGTCAAAACTAAAAATGGTAGACAAATGTATCGATTACGCAACACTATCCTGTGTGCTGAATGTTACATGCCCGCATTAAATCTTAAGAACTGGTCCCACGAATTTGGGGACAAATTACTTGAAATTAGTGTGGGACATTGTTTTCAGTTCTGAACGGATTAAGGAAAGGACGGGTTCCCGGCAGTAGCTTTTACCGTGTTCTTGACCCACAAATCGTACCAGATAAAAGTACCCATGTATTACGCGGGTTCCCGGCAGTAGCTTTTACCGCGTTCTTGACCCACAAATCGTACCAGATAAAAGTACCCATACATGACGGTGTTTCGTGGTGGTTCGCACTTTTTTTTTTTTGCAGATTGTTCCAAAACGCGCGGCGAAGCCGCGCTCTGGTCGAGCCTTAGCCTACACTAGGGTTGGGGCTATGGTTGGGGTTAGGGCAGGGTAGGGTTAGGTCGACGCCTTCGCGTAATTTTATTTTAAAAAAACGTCCAAAAGTACATGAAAGCAGCAAGAAATCATCGTATATTTGGTACTTTATCTGGTACGATTTGTGGGTTAAAAGACCGGTATAAAGGCGCCTCGGTCCCCCGAGTATGGCTAAGAAGAACTCCCCGGGAGCTCGTGAATTATCCAGGGTCAACAGAAAGTTATCAGAAAATTCTCCAATTGCTATTGTAACAGGGCCGTGAGTTTGGCTGACTTAAGAGTACGGGCAGTTTTTCGGCAGTACATATGTACTGCGAGTGACTCGCAGTATTTATGGGTTCAATACTCTTGATACTCTCGTGTACTCCCAGTTATTTCGGATGTTTGTACTGCGGGTACTGCTTGAACTCGGGGTTCTGTACTGCTCATACTCCCAGTTCTCGCAGTATTTGGGCCTTCAGTACTGATCATACTCCCAGTACTCGCAGTATTCAGGCCGCCAGTACGAGTACTGCATTCCTCTCAGTACTCAAGAGTACGAAACGTACTTGATACTCGGAGTGTACTCGGAGTATGAAGTATACTGGGAGCATCTGTGCATTGGTATGAAGTGTGAACTACTGTATGTATGTACGAGAAGTGTACGTATCCTGCATGAGGCCATATATAACCCGCACGAGTATATAGATAGTACGCGAGATCTGACATCACACAGCTTGCAAAAATGAGTTTCGACGAAAATCCTCGATCTCACAGCTGTTTTTTTTTAATTTTTCATGAATACTTGCACGAAAATTGCCAAGATTGGTTAGTAACTTTTGCGAGAATCAAGAATCGAGATCCGAGATTGTGAATTTTCGGAGGATCACCCTCGAATATCGGGATCGTTTTTTTTTCATGCCCATTTTTTTTTCAGAGAATCGATCGCCCCGTCGGTTTCATAGACTATCTCCAGCACTGGAGACTGGAGAAAGTAAAGAGATCACATAGAGAGGATTCCAGACCGCATGCCATAATATTACATATTATTAGATATATGATACCATACGTATTTTTTACGATGTGTGTTTTTTTGCTGCGGGCGTGTGTGTCTACCCGCCGCTAAACGAGAGGAAGAACGAGAGAGGAAAGAAGTCACGCAGAGAGAGTTCCAGAAGCTCGTCCTACGTGCAGCATCTGATATGATACGCGTATTTTTTTTCAAATTGTTTTGTGTTTTCGCTGCAGTCGTGTCTACTTGCTGTACGTCGTAGTGTCTACCCGTCGCTGAACGAGAGGAACGAGAGAGTACAAGAGGCCAACCAGAGAGGGTTCCAGACAGCTTGTGCTGTGATATCTGATAATCATGTCGCATTTTTTATTTTGTTCTTCAGCCGTGTCTAGTGTCTACCCGCCGCGGAGAGCCGAGAGGAGCCTAGAAAAAAGGTTCAGCTCGTATTTTTTTTAACCCGCTATAGAACAGCAAAATAATAACAAAGAAGCACGCCCCAATGAGCGTGTCTTACGTATGACGCAGCTTGCAAAGTTGAGTTTCTCAACCGTTCAATCGGTGGTACCCACAGCTCACGTATTTTTACATTTTTATAAAAAACAAAAACACACATATATAAATATATACATATCATACGTAAATATTTGAAGGAGTTTACCACCAAAAAACGTGCCTGCAGATGGAAAGGTGTTTTACTTGTGTTTACACCAGTAGTCTATCAATAGTATGTACATGCACCAGGGTGTATGTGTAACATTTCACTATTAATACTACTATCTGTTGTGGTTTTCTTCTGCTGTTGTGCTGTCTGTCGGCAACGGAGAGAGAGTTGCAGCCAGTTTGTCCGGAAATATAGTAACCGTTCGGGTACTCGTGTAACAGCAGTCCTTACATTTCCCGGACAAAAGCTGTGCAGTATGTAGTCGGCAAATTCATTGGTAAAGAGTGGGAGGGGGAGGGGGGGGTGATTCTGCTGTAGTCGAATGGAGATTGCGGGCGTGTAGTTCAGTTTTGGACACGCATAACATGCTGTAGGGATTTTAGGTGTACCTCTTCGGACTGGTGTATCCTTTCCCTGCTATGATAAGTGTGCGTGTTCTTTAGGATTCTCTGATGGCTCTAACACTTTTGTGACCACGGGCTGTGATCTTGCTAGATCAGACTATAGGGATTAGCAACTGAAACGAGTTTAATGTGAAGACAACAACAACAGCAACAACAACAACAATAACAACCCGCCGTCGGGACATGAGATAAAGGGACCGTATTATCATACACATATTAGTAGTATCATACCAGGTATACTATTAATACTGCTTTAAGTAAAGAGAACATTTCAGCTTTTACGATATATAATATATACGCGTACGAGTATATTAAATGCTTACCTATACGTACTGTTGTAAAGAAAAAGTATTGCTACGTACGCAAGTAATTAATCTATATACCGGTCTCATGTGAATGTAGTCTCTGTTTTGGCCTTTCTGATATGAACATCAAACGTATCTTATATTACGGTCAGAGTGACACTATTTCACACCTGAGACAGATCATACAGATCAGAGAGATCAATCCCACTTGCTGATCTAGATCTCCCAAGGCAGCTCTATTCCCGGTTTTGTACGATCTAGCCCACCTGTCGCATCGCTACCCTCTCACCCCCCCCCCCGCCCCCCGATCCCTTCCATCCCTCCCTCCCTCCCTCCCTCAAAACCCACCTCTCATACACGCACGCGGCGGTTATTTCCTTTCGGGTTTTGTGGTGAGATCAGGCGGTGTTTTCTTCTGTTGGCGGGGCGGAGGGTATGGCGGTCCCGGTTCCAAGCTCGGCGACAGGACCGGGCGGTATGGACGAGGTGGATCACCACGGAAATACGCCGCTGCTTCTAGCTCTGCAGCTTGGGCGCTTGGAGTGTGCCAATGTAAGTCTTGCTCTCTAATGTTTCGGGGGTTTGGGGTTCAGGGAGGGATGTGGTGGGGGTGGGAGGGGGGAGGTGGGCGCGGGGGGGGCGGGGGGGTGTTTTGCTTTGGTACACGTGGGTGTTTTGGCGGCGCTTTTTTGTGATGGAGGAAAGGTGTCCTTTGTGTTGTGTTGTTTGAAAATAGTAGTAGTAGTAGTAGTAGTAGTCGTCGTAGTAGTGGTAATTGTAATGGTAATGGCAGTGGTAGTGGTAGGCGAACCGATCGGATGGCCATTTCGTCCGATCGAACCTATCGAACCAATCACACGTGCGACGATGGGGGGAGGGGGGGGTGTACTTCATTTTCATGCATGGCCGTAGTCGTATGACCATAGACCCTCGCATCCCTACAATGCCGGGACGGAGCATGTCGGGTTTTCACCGACCAGGCAGACATTGCTAGCACCAAGCGCGAAGCGCCGTGAGGTGTTGGGCGAGTCGCATGAAGGGTGAGCTGCATCCTACTAAGAACCGCTTGTCAGGCGGACTTGCATATGGATGACAGCTTCAATGAGTTAATTTAATGTCTGGTGTGGCTACTTCCTGAGACAGCAATGGGAGCACTATGTATCTGCCTCATGAATGCCTTACCATATCACACTACGTGATACGATCATTCCCCTTGTGCGGAGCAAAGGTTCTCCACCCCGCACAAATGATCTAACTCGACCACCAGCCTGGGTAACCGCAAAAAAAAACAAGAAAAAAAACGGTACCCTGGTTGTCTAGCTCACGCAGTGAGAGGCATGTTTTACAGCATCGTCGCCAGGCGACGCCAACCCAACCCAACCGGGGGGCGGGGGGTAAACTCGATATTCATGCATGGCCGCAGTCGTATGGGTAGACGATGGGGAGGGCAGTTTTTGACACACACACATGTATGGCTGCCGGGGGGGGGGGGGGTCCTTCAACTAGAAACTCTACCCAATAAGGCGTATGCCCTGCAAGGCATGTCTTATCGCCAAAACACAATTTCAATAACGCGCATGGCCCGTAAGGCATGCCTTATCGTCAGAACACCATTTGTGTCTTAGATTTTATATTGGTTGTATACCTACCTTAAGGCTATCGGGTTGCATTTTCATGTTTTCTCAAGGTCGGCTTATGGATAGCTTGCTGTTACGGGAGGGCATAGTAAATAGGACCAACGGTATACACAAGAACTTACCGGTATTTCCCTATTGTTGCTATTGTTGCTAACAATATTTGGTTCTACGTACCAGGTATTAATAGTTATCATGGCCCCCTGTAATAATGCGGTGGGGGTCCTACGTAGTAAATAGGACCTATGATACCAGGTACGGTAGCTTTTGCTAACATTATTTGGTCGTATTTACTATACGTAGCCCCCCGTACTATTTCCCTGCTTTTGCTAACATTATTTGGTCGTATTTACTGTACGTAGCCCCCCGTACTCTTGATACTACGGGAGATTCTACTATTAACCCTTATAGAACTGGAGTCCCGTTTTGGAGACAAAAGTACTTATAATTAGAGTGGTTTGTCCCCAAAACGGGACTGCAGTCTTGAAAGGTAAATACCGTATATAGGACCTACGGTACCAGCACAACCCTATTTTATTTTATTTTTTTCCATCCCATTCATTATCTTCGCACTTCCGTCTTTCTCCCTCCCTAGTCGTAACTCAGATCCGGGGTCACAAAGTAGGCTCCTCTCCCTCCTTCCCCCCTACGGTTCTTGCCTTGCATTTTTATCGCGAGAAGACTTCAGCACTTTCTTCCCTCGTCAACTCTCGTCGAATTTTGCTTACCCACGCTATAATATGCGCTCTCGACAGACGGTGTAATTTGAGAATAAAAGCCTTCATGGGGAGAATCGAACCCTCGACATCCGGCCCAACAAGCTTCGTGGCTACCAGTTAGACCACCGGGGAGACCGGTAACCCTATGAAATTCCCTATTGTTACTATTAATATCAATATTTAGTCTTATCTTTACTAACTGTGCTCTCCCGTAATAGTGACTTGCTAATAGTATGGAAATATTTTCAAGTGAGAGGACCCCCAGAATAAAGCAGGCGCACCTCTCTATCAAATCAATCGAACCAATCAAACCACCTTTCGTTCGATGGAACCAATCGAATCAATCGGATGGCCTGGCTGCCCCTTTCATCCGATCGAAATGTTCGAATCAATCTGGATGGCCATTTCTTCGTCCGATCCTAAGACATCCGATCAATCAGTCGGACGGCCCTTTCGTAATGCACGATCGAATCAAATCAATCAACCAATCCATCCATCCATCCATCCATCCATCCATCCATCCATCCATCAATCGGATGGCCGTTTCATCGGATCGAAGAAGTCGGTGGCCCTTTCATCCCGATCAACCAGCTATAACGGGGGACCATAGTAAACACTAGTAAATAGGACCTACGGTAGACACAAAAACCTATACATTTACTGATTTTACTAACAATATTTGGCCTTATTTACTATGGTCCCCCGTAATATTTATTCTAATCAATCGAACCGGTCGGACGGCCGCTTCGTTCGATCGAAGACATCGAACCAATTGGATGGGCCCTTTTCCATCGGATCGAAGAAATCGAGCCATCAGCCCGATGGTCCTTTCATCCGATTGAAGAAATCGAACCAATCGGTTGGGTTCTTTCCATCTGATCGAAGAAATCGAACCAACCCGGTGGTCCTTTCATCGGATGGCCTTTCATACGCATACTTGAGATCAACTCAATTCGGTGGTCCTTTCATCAGACCGAACCAGTCGAACTAATCGGATGGCCTATCATACGCATACTTTGGATCGACTCAATTCGGTGGTCCTTTCATCCGATCGAAGAAAATCGAACCAATCGGATGACCTTCCATACGCATATCTTATAGATGAAACTCAATTCGGTGGTGCGCCCGAATTATTAAATCCGAAGGCCCGATTTCAAGCTTGCTGCTGGATACACCATACGTCTGATTCAGACCGATCAAATCAATCGGACGGCCCATTCATCCAGACCGAATGAGTCGAAAAGCTGGGATGGCCAGTTCATCCGACCGAACCGATCACAGCAGTCGGATGCCCCTTGCACCCGACCGAAACCGAATGGAACCAATCGGATGGCCTTTTCATCCGATCGAACCAATCAAACCAATCGGGCGGTCCTTTCATCGGATCGAACCAATGTTTTTTGTTTGTTTTTTTTTCGCATCCCATCGAAGAAATACATTCAATCGGATGTACGTACTGGAATGTATATTTAGCGCAATTCCACGCGATTCGACGAGGGAAAACAGGTCTGAAGTCTTCTCGCGATAAAAAAAAGCAAGGCACGGAGCGAAGCGGGAAGGGGGGGGAGAGCCTATGGTGTGCCCCCGAATCTGAGCTACGGCTATTAATAGGAGGGAGAAAGATAGGAAGGGCGAAGGATATACATGGATGGGGGAAAAAATGAGAGAAAAAAAAGTGTTGGGTATCGAACGAGATTAGGTACTCGTACGATTTCGATATTTGATACCAGGTACGTATTATACATGGAAGCTTTCGTTGTGTATTTGCATCTTTATCTAACGAGATTCGATATATTTTCTATATTCTGATACGTTCATGGAAGGTTTCGTTGTGTATCTGCATCTGTATGGAACGAGAGTCGATATGCTTTCGATATTTTATACGTACGTACGTACATGGAAGCTTAAGCTTTCGTTGTGTATCTGTATCTATATGGAACGATAATCGTTATGATTTCAATATTTTATACGTACGTACATGGAAGCTTTCGTTGTGTATCTGCATCAAAAGCACGGGGGATACGAGGACATGAAGGGCAAAATACGTTCGACATTTCCATGCATCGAACGTTCGATTTTCCGATGCATCGTAACTTTCGAAAAATAACATTCCAATCCAAATCGGATGTCCGTATATTGATGACTACGGTGACATTCCGTCGACGATTTTGCCAGCATGATGCCAACATTGTGTGTGTGTTGTCTTCACATTAAACCCGTTCTTTCTACCCAACCACATCAAGTACACCCAGTGTCTGTCCCGATTCCTAATCCTAGAGAGATACAAATTATGTGGTAACATTGATAAAAGTGCCGACAATATGGCTAAGCTAACGATGAAAGCCTCGTATCGTAAACTAGAGTGCCAACACTTTTTGCCAACGAGTACGTACTACATCGATTGGCGAAGCAATGGATGCCATAAATTGCACCGTGATTTCTACCCATCGACATCCCGCGCCCTTTAGTTACAAACCGCTCGTCGCTCTATCTACCTGTCGACACCCCCGCACATGAGGCGTGGAAATCACCTGCTGATGGTGAATATTTACGGAAGCTTTGTGCTTGGCGCCTTAAGCAGACCTCCAGACCCCAACCCTAACCCGAACCGTATGATAGTGATCAGTGCTGGGATGCTGTGCTTGGTAAGACTCTAGGTTGATCCGGCCGGCAGGATGCTGTGCTTGGAAATACTCTATAGGTGTGTTTCGGCCGGCTCGGGATGCTGCTGTGGCTTGGAAATACTCTATAGGTTGATTGCGCAGCTTACAATGGACCCCTTGGCCAATCAGAGCTTGGAAATACTCTATAGGTTGATTGCACCGCTTACAATGGACCCCTTAAGCCAATCAGAGCGCGTAAATAGCAGCTACCCCAGGAAGAGTCATCACTATCAGGCGATGTCCACTACTGCTGCCGCCGCGCTAAACCCACCCAGTGGGTCCCGTGCTGATTATTCATCCCTAGAGGGATGCAAGCTCTATATGGTATGCCGAACATGGCAAGCTTAACGGTGGGTTGAATGCCGAGACACTCCTGACCCCAAGTTGTCGACGAGGAAATCTAAGACGGCTGTATGTGTGCACTGTATGCCGATGTGTGTCATGGGTAACCACAGGCAATGCTGGAAGCCGGGGCTAACGTGGACATCAAGAGCGGACGGAGATACCACCTCATGGACGAAGCTGTGCTCACTGGGGACCAGGCCATCGTCAGACAGGTAACTACGGCTGCTGTAAATGAACTCTTCCAACTCATCTACTGCTGCTCGTGTGCTGGGCTGGGCTGGGCTGTGCTGTGCTGTGCTGTGCTGTGCTGTGCTGTGCTGTGCTGTGCCGTGCCGTGCTGTGCTGTGCCGTGCTGTGCTGTGCTGTGCTGTGCTGTGCTGTGCTGTGCTGTGCTGTGCTGTGCTGTGCTGTGCTGTGCTGTGCTGTGCTGTGCTGTGCTGTGCTGTGCTGTGCTGTGCTGTGCTGTGCTGTGCTGTGCTGTGCTGTGCTGTGCTGTGCTGTGCTGTGCTGTGCTGTGCTGTGCTGTGCTGTGCTGTGCTGTGCTGTGCTGTGCTGTGCTGTGCTGTGCTGTGCTGTGCTGTGCTGTGCTGTGCTGTGCTGTGCTGTGCTGTGCTGTGCTGTGCTGTGCTGTGCTGTGCTGTGCTGTGCTGTGCTGTGCTGTGCTGTGCTGTGCTGTGCTGTGCTGTGCTGTGCTGTGCTGTGCTGTGCTGTGCTGTGCTGTGCTGTGCTGTGCTGTGCTGTGCTGTGCTGTGCTGTGCTGTGCTGTGCTGTGCTGTGCTGTGCTGTGCTGTGCTGTGCTGTGCTGTGCTGTGCTGTGCTGTGCTGTGCTGTGCTGTGCTGTGCTGTGCTGTGCTGTGCTGTGCTGTGCTGTGCTGTGCTGTGCTGTGCTGTGCTGTGCTGTGCTGTGCTGTGCTGTGCTGTGCTGTGCTGTGCTGTGCTGTGCTGTGCTGTGCTGTGCTGTGCTGTGCTGTGCTGTGCTGTGCTGTGCTGTGCTGTGCTGTGCTGTGCTGTGCTGTGCTGTGCTGTGCTGTGCTGTGCTGTGCTGTGCTGTGCTGTGCTGTGCTGTGCTGTGCTGTGCTGTGCTGTGCTGTGCTGTGCTGTGCTGTGCTGTGCTGTGCTGTGCTGTGCTGTGCTGTGCTGTGCTGTGCTGTGCTGTGCTGTGCTGTGCTGTGCTGTGCTGTGCTGTGCTGTGCTGTGCTGTGCTGTGCTGTGCTGTGCTGTGCTGTGCTGTGCTGTGCTGTGCTGTGCTGTGCTGTGCTGTGCTGTGCTGTGCTGTGCTGTGCTGTGCTGTGCTGTGCTGTGCTGTGCTGTGCTGTGCTGTGCTGTGCTGTGCTGTGCTGTGCTGTGCTGTGCTGTGCTGTGCTGTGCTGTGCTGTGCTGTGCTGTGCTGTGCTGTGCTGTGCTGTGCTGTGCTGTGCTGTGCTGTGCTGTGCTGTGCTGTGCTGTGCTGTGCTGTGCTGTGCTGTGCTGTGCTGTGCTGTGCTGTGCTGTGCTGTGCTGTGCTGTGCTGTGCTGTGCTGTGCTGTGCTGTGCTGTGCTGTGCTGTGCTGTGCTGTGCTGTGCTGTGCTGTGCTGTGCTGTGCTGTGCTGTGCTGTGCTGTGCTGTGCTGTGCTGTGCTGTGCTGTGCTGTGCTGTGCTGTGCTGTGCTGTGCTGTGCTGTGCTGTGCTGTGCTGTGCTGTGCTGTGCTGTGCTGTGCTGTGCTGTGCTGTGCTGTGCTGTGCTGTGCTGTGCTGTGCTGTGCTGTGCTGTGCTGTGCTGTGCTGTGCTGTGCTGTGCTGTGCTGTGCTGTGCTGTGCTGTGCTGTGCTGTGCTGTGCTGTGCTGTGCTGTGCTGTGCTGTGCTGTGCTGTGCTGTGCTGTGCTGTGCTGTGCTGTGCTGTGCTGTGCTGTGCTGTGCTGTGCTGTGCTGTGCTGTGCTGTGCTGTGCTGTGCTGTGCTGTGCTGTGCTGTGCTGTGCTGTGCTGTGCTGTGCTGTGCTGTGCTGTGCTGTGCTGTGCTGTGCTGTGCTGTGCTGTGCTGTGCTGTGCTGTGCTGTGCTGTGCTGTGCTGTGCTGTGCTGTGCTGTGCTGTGCTGTGCTGTGCTGTGCTGTGCTGTGCTGTGCTGTGCTGTGCTGTGCTGTGCTGTGCTGTGCTGTGCTGTGCTGTGCTGTGCTGTGCTGTGCTGTGCTGTGCTGTGCTGTGCTGTGCTGTGCTGACCCACCCACCCAGCTAACCACCTACCTTATCACACGGGTGAGAACATACCACACCCCCTACCGTACCTGGTACACTGTAATCAAGATAGCACACACCCCCTTCGGACAGATTTCTTCTCCAAATCATGCCTTAGAAGGGCCGTGGCTTAAGAGGGGCACACACAACGAAAGCGGTGGCTTTGGAAAGACGATACAAGTTCCATGTAGAGACGAGAATCGCTCGGAGCTTTTCCCTTTTTTACCCCGTCGTTGACAAGACCAGCTGAAAAATAGCACATTCTTTCAAGGGGTGTTTGAGAAATATCATCACCCCGGGTGGTACGGAAATAGCACATTCTTCCGAGAGGGGTGTGTGATTATTACCACCCCGGGTGGTACGGTACATAGGAAATAATCCGAGGGGGTGTGATATATTACCACCTGTGATATGGTACTTACCCACCCCCCCCCCAATCCACCCCACCCACCACAAACATCACGCCCCCCCCCCCCCCCTCCCCGCCTCCGTACCGCCTACCTATAGGTGTCGCTAGGAGCAACCGCCTGCATAAGCGCGGCATCAAGAAGGCCGCCGAGAGAAGCTCCACTTCATTTCCAGCGTAAAAGTCCTGCAGAGAGATGGGGGGGGGGGGGGGTGAAAGGGAGAGGGATTATTATGTTGTGATATTGATATTATGTATACATATTCATATTGACGTTGATGTATATATATTGATGTTGGCATATATTGATGCTGATATATGTTGATATTGTTACATAATAACGAAGTTGATAGTGGCATTAATATCGATAATATTAATATTGATACAAATTGACATTGATACATAACGATATTGATAGTGGTATTAGTATCGATACTAATATTTACAAAAGTTGACAAAAAATAAAACTCAGAAATGAGATCGACTTATTTATCGCGAAACCCATCTTTGCAAGCTGCATGTGATCATGCTTCGATCGAAAAGCAGAGCATACAACGACCAGAAAAACTGCAGGGAAAAAAAACGAAGAAACAAAGAGAAAACAAAAAGAGAGAACCATCCTTCTCCAAACCAAAAAGGAAGAACGGGAGAAAGGAAGGAAGAATGAGAGAAAAACAACAACCCCCCACCAGAAAAACAAAAAACAATACACTCACGGGAATGCTCTCGAGGATGTCCAGCAGGTGAGGCAGCCGCTTCTTCCATCTCACCCAGGTCAGCAGCTGAGCCCGCATGTAAACCTTAAGAAAGGCAAAAACGAAGCACATCATACAAAATGCAAAAAAAATATGAGAAAAAAATAAATGGATGCACAAGCAAAGCGCAAATGGGGGGTAGGTTATAATAGCAGTGTGCGGTCATACGTACGATTTGCGCAGCACAGCGCTGCGCTGCACAGCAGAACCACAGTTAGTACAGCACAACACAGCAAGCAACACAGCACAGCACAGCACAGCACAGGCACAGCGCACGAGCACAGCGCACGCCAGCACAGCACAGCACAGCACAGCACAGCACAGCACAGCACAGCACAGCACAGAACAGCACAGCACAGCACAGCACAGCACAGCACAGCACAGCACAGCACAGCACAGCACAGCACAGCACAGCACAGCACAGCACAGCACAGCACGGCACAGCACAGCACGGCACGGCACAGCACAGCACAGCACAGCACAGCACAGCACAGCACAGCACAGCCCAGCCCAGCCCAGCACACGAGCAGCAGTAGATGAGTTGGAAGAGTTCATTTACAGCAGCCGTAGTTACCTGTCTGACGATGGCCTGGTCCCCAGTGAGCACAGCTTCGTCCATGAGGTGGTATCTCCGTCCGCTCTTGATGTCCACGTTAGCCCCGGCTTCCAGCATTGCCTGTGGTTACCCATGACACACATCGGCATACAGTGCACACATACAGCCGTCTTAGATTTCCTCGTCGACAACTTGGGGTCAGGAGTGTCTCGGCATTCAACCCACCGTTAAGCTTGCCATGTTCGGCATACCATATAGAGCTTGCATCCCTCTAGGGATGAATAATCAGCACGGGACCCACTGGGTGGGTTTAGCGCGGCGGCAGCAGTAGTGGACATCGCCTGATAGTGATGACTCTTCCTGGGGTAGCTGCTATTTACGCGCTCTGATTGGCTTAAGGGGTCCATTGTAAGCGGTGCAATCAACCTATAGAGTATTTCCAAGCTCTGATTGGCCAAGGGGTCCATTGTAAGCTGCGCAATCAACCTATAGAGTATTTCCAAGCCACAGCAGCATCCCGAGCCGGCCGAAACACACCTATAGAGTATTTCCAAGCACAGCATCCTGCCGGCCGGATCAACCTAGAGTCTTACCAAGCACAGCATCCCAGCACTGATCACTATCATACGGTTCGGGTTAGGGTTGGGGTCTGGAGGTCTGCTTAAGGCGCCAAGCACAAAGCTTCCGTAAATATTCACCATCAGCAGGTGATTTCCACGCCTCATGTGCGGGGGTGTCGACAGGTAGATAGAGCGACGAGCGGTTTGTAACTAAAGGGCGCGGGATGTCGATGGGTAGAAATCACGGTGCAATTTATGGCATCCATTGCTTCGCCAATCGATGTAGTACGTACTCGTTGGCAAAAAGTGTTGGCACTCTAGTTTACGATACGAGGCTTTCATCGTTAGCTTAGCCATATTGTCGGCACTTTTATCAATGTTACCACATAATTTGTATCTCTCTAGGATTAGGAATCGGGACAGACACTGGGTGTACTTGATGTGGTTGGGTAGAAAGAACGGGTTTAATGTGAAGACAACACACACACAATGTTGGCATCATGCTGGCAAAATCGTCGACGGAATGTCACCGTAGTCATCAATATACGGACATCCGATTTGGATTGGAATGTTATTTTTCGAAAGTTACGATGCATCGGAAAATCGAACGTTCGATGCATGGAAATGTCGAACGTATTTTGCCCTTCATGTCCTCGTATCCCCCGTGCTTTTGATGCAGATACACAACGAAAGCTTCCATGTACGTACGTATAAAATATTGAAATCATAACGATTATCGTTCCATATAGATACAGATACACAACGAAAGCTTAAGCTTCCATGTACGTACGTACGTATAAAATATCGAAAGCATATCGACTCTCGTTCCATACAGATGCAGATACACAACGAAACCTTCCATGAACGTATCAGAATATAGAAAATATATCGAATCTCGTTAGATAAAGATGCAAATACACAACGAAAGCTTCCATGTATAATACGTACCTGGTATCAAATATCGAAATCGTACGAGTACCTAATCTCGTTCGATACCCAACACTTTTTTTTCTCTCATTTTTTCCCCCATCCATGTATATCCTTCGCCCTTCCTATCTTTCTCCCTCCTATTAATAGCCGTAGCTCAGATTCGGGGGCACACCATAGGCTCTCCCCCCCCTTCCCGCTTCGCTCCGTGCCTTGCTTTTTTTTATCGCGAGAAGACTTCAGACCTGTTTTCCCTCGTGGACTCGCGTGGAATTGCGCTAAATATACATTCTAGTGCGTACATCCGATTGATTGTATTTCTTCGATGGGATGCGAAAAAAAAACAAACAAAAAACATTGGTTCGATCCGATGAAAGGACCGCCCGATTGGTTTGATTGGTTCGATCGGATGAAAAGGCCATCCGATTGGTTCCATTCGGTTTCGGTCGGGTGCAAGGGGCATCCGACTGCTGTGATCGGTTCGGTCGGATGAACTGGCCATCCCAGCTTTTCGACTCATTCGGTCTGGATGAATGGGCCGTCCGATTGATTTGATCGGTCTGAATCAGACGTATGGTGTATCCAGCAGCAAGCTTGAAATCGGGCCTTCGGATTTAATAATTCGGGCGCACCACCGAATTGAGTTTCATCTATAAGATATGCGTATGGAAGGTCATCCGATTGGTTCGATTTTCTTCGATCGTGGGCGGGTAGGGGGGGGTGTGGAGGGCAACGGAAGGAGATGCCCCGATAGTTGATATGATCGCGCGTGTCACGTTTTCGGTCGCTATATTGTACCTCGGCCTCCCAAAATCGACATCAACAACAACAATAACAACAGCAGCAACAATACTGTAGCAATACCAACAGCATGATTAACCTCTTAAGAACTGGTCCCACGAACTTGGGGACAGACTACCTGGAATTAGTGGGGGGCATTTCTTTCAGTTATGAATGGGTTAAAGAGCGAAAACTTTGTATCAGCGGCTGATGTTACTACTGTAGTAATACACTACGTAGTAGTAGTTCGTATGAAAACGGTTCCTGTCTAAACTAGAAAAAAAAATGGTTCGTGCGTACTCGCGTGTTTTTTTTATTTTTAATGTTTTTTTTTTGTTTTTTTTGTTGATGTGGACGACGCCAAAAAAAAAAAAACAGGATTTGGAAGCGTGGCTCCTGGCTCCGAGTGGACAGCACGATCGTTGGCGTCGGAGCTAGGTTCAAGTTGAAGCGCGGCAGGCTAAGCCTCGTGTTCATGGGCAAGGACTCGGAGACGCCTGGGGTTCTACTTAGGGTGGACCACACGAAATCGAAGGTGGGAGATGGAGGGGGGGCAAGGTGATGGTGGTGCTGGAGGTGGCGGTGCAATTGGACTTGTAGAGGTGGCGCAAGGTGGTTTGGGCTGGAGGTGGCATACGAGACCAGACGGATGCCCGTGCTGGTCCCGATGATGCGAGCTTGCGTCAGGGCGTTGTGTGGCTGCTGCTGCTGTTTGAGTGTATCGTCTGTTCACATGTATAGCCACGGTGGAGGTTTGCTGAGGGCTTATAGGTAGCTCCACACGAAATCGAAGGTACCGCTGTTGACTTGTCTGTATTAGCGGCGGCCCAAGGAGTTTTGTTGAGCGATGACCACGCGAAATCGAAGGTGCTATACATGATGTATACGTGTACTGCTGCTGTCTGGAGTGCCCGTCTGTCTGTCGTCAACTGGGGTATTGGTGGATGGACTACAAGAAATGGGAGCTGCTGCTGCTGCTGCTGCTGCTGCTGCTGCTGCTGCTGCTGCTGCTGCTGCTGCTGCTGCTGTCTGAGTCACTGTCGGATATCGAACGAGATGCCGGTTTTATCGAACCTTGCTAACTCACGCTCTCGCGCTTACAGCAACATGAGAAGAAGGTACAAAAAGTACCTTTTTTTGTGAAGCGGCCGAGTGTTGAAAACCCGGCCGTCATGCGGGCAGAATTCCTGTTGGTGTGTACAATAGCAGGTAAACACCTGGTACTACAGCAGTAGTGTTGTACATACTTGCCGCTAAATGTCACAGACACGCTGCTGTATTGTCGCAGTTTTAATATTTTTTTATATGAATAGAAGAACATCAGCTATGAGATGGAGGAATTCGTCGAGGCTCTTCTTCGCACGGTGTGTGTGATGCTCCGAATGCGCCCACCGCGTCATTGTTTTATTTGGCCTCATGCAGGATAAATACATACTTGCAATATTACGGGGACCAAATATGGTTAGGAAAATAGGGAAATAGTAAATACTAGGGAATAAGAGGCCCCCCCGCCCCCACGGCGGTAGGGCCACAAGTGTGAGCGGCTCGTATTCAAAACATAACTCAATAGGAAGGACACTATTTATTTTCGCTGTTTTATTTTTTCGGGTGCTTATGAGTGATGAACGTTGAAGTTCATGCTTCACATTGTTGTCGGATGTCAAGAATGCTTACGATTATATTAAATATATACCCGAGGATGGTCGATTTTTTTTTCGACATCTCACAGAATTTTCGTTCGTTAGGGGGAGGGGGGGGGGTTACTAAAACCAAGTGGAAAAAAAATGAAAATAAGGATATTTTTTTTCCCCATTTTCTTGTTTCATCATGTGATCACAACAGTTGCAACGGTTTTCTATTCCGACCTCTGGGGGTGTGGTGTGTCGTTTTCTCTTTTTTCTGGACGCCCCCGATATACCTGGTATGTTTTCGTCTGTACCGTAGGTATTATGTACTATAGCCCCCTGTATTAGTATTCCTTGTTGGCGGCAACAACATATAAACCGAGTTTATAGCGTTGCCTGGTATATACGTGGCACGTGAGTATCATGCACAAAGTGCTTGAATGTAGCCAGCGTGTGTGGGCAAAGTTTAGTTTTCTTTTGTTTTGTGCTGTGACCCACGTCAAGTGCCGTCTGTCGACTAAACTGCTGTATCCTACATACATATATAATTATACATTTATAATATATACTATACCTGGTATATATGTATATATATTATACTCGTATACTGTCTGTTGTCTGTAGCCCTTGGCTGGTTCGCTGTGGCATTACATTCATTATTAAGAGCTTCAACAAATGTACTACCTCCCTGGCAGGTAAAATATAATAACCGTTTGTAGTCTGATAGGAATATCGAACGTGGCTTATGTTTCCGGCCACAGGGGGGCCTGCGACCAAGCAATCCCTCCATCGAAATATATCGTGTCCATGATTTTGCGAAAATTATTAACCACAACCCCAACTTTCCAGTAGTAAATGCGGGACCCGTAAATAAGTGTATGGTACTTAGTATGGAAATGGCCAAAACAAATACGTATGAATTATAATAGAGTCGATATTTTTTCCGACAATATGTATATTTTGCCGGATTTTTTCCGGACAAGTTCCATATAGATCGGCCAAGGGTTGGGGTCAGGGTTTGGAGTTGGGTTGTATGGCGTTTTATCCAAAATACCTTCTCATAATACTGGAACCACACGCCGTACACACAGCACTTTCTGAACCGGCACTTTCCCCCCTCTAACAGACAGCAACTTTGCCTTGACATGCCTCGACTGACACCAAAACTACTAGGTTTTAGTGTGGAACACTCGTCCCTACACCCTTGACAGCGCACGTTTTGCCTTCCTTGACATGTCTCTTATTAATTAGCATATTTGCCCGGGATGGCGTGTTTCTTATTGCGATGCTTTGTAGGTGTACAACGCGCTTCGTCGCCTGGAGTGGCAGACGAACAGGGAGGTGGACAAGGCGGTGCACAACCTCATGGCGTCTTCGAACAAGGTGCGGTCATTCCCCCGTCTTTCTGAGAGTGTTTATTGGTTGAGGATACGGTTGAGGCTGGGATTACGGTTACGGTTTCGGTTTGATGCCACTGTACGGTTGGTTGATGTTGAAGGATGACGTCACGTTTTTTTAGGATGTTGGTGTCGGTTGAAGTTACGATGGAAGTTACGGCCCATGGTCAAGTGTTTAGTGTTTACGGTTCATGTTACGGTTGAGATTGCGGTTGATGTTGCGGTTGAGGTTTTGGTGTCTGTTGGTCTTTACGGTTTATGGTTGATGTTTACTGGTTCAGGTTCCCGGTCACACGATTGAATTTGTCGTTACGCTTGATCATGGTTACGGTTGGTTTTACGGTCACTGTTGGTTGCAGTTGAGGTTGCGGTTCAGGTTACGGTTACTGTGACGGTTACCGTTGATGTTCACGGTTGATGTCTACGGTTACGGTTGGTGTTTACAGTTACGGCTGATGGCGGTGGAGATATTTAGAGCAAAATCCCGGGACCCGGGGGTCGGGCGAGGCGCCGATGCACTGACGGCGTGTACTTTGGCTGATTGCGTGTTGTTGGGGTGACAGTACTGTAGTTGTACCAGGTACTGTCTAAAGTTGTGGTATGCTCGACGTAATTACGCCTTGTTGATCGCCCTTGTCTTCAGCCTTTGCTGTTGTTGTTGGTGGTGGTGGTGGTGGTGGTGGTGGTGTTGTTGTTGTTGTTGTTGTCGTCGTCGTCGTTGTTGTTGCTGTTGCTATTGCTGTTGTAGCGGTTGTGGTGGGTGCTCTGATGATGTTCATGTTTTTTTTTGTTTATATTTTCGTCAGAAAATGTTACAAAAATCATGAGTTGCGAGAGATCGATAGATACTTATCGTGTTCGATACTCACCCATACATTGAAGCTGCTTGATGCTTCTGCTCTGCCGTGCTTGGTACCGGGTACACACTCGGTATATACATATATATATTTTATGCTGTGCTGTATTTCTGTTTCGTGTGATGCCTACGGTTGTAGTACTTTATACCTATTTTGATGCCGTGCTGTGTTTTGTTTTTGTTCGTCGCTCCTGGGGGGTTAGGGAGGGGTGGATAGCACGCAGTTCAAGGCGAAGAAGACGGTGTTCAAGGAATCGCAGAAGCTGGAGGGCGGGCAGCCTGTCCAAGCCTCGATGGCGGGGTACAAGTGCTCCACCTACCAGTACCTCGGGAGCATGCAGATGAAGGTAAACTACCGTGTTCTATTTTGTAAAAGCAAACGTATCATACGCTTATATTTTGTTATGTCCCTTACCACGGACCATTTGTTTTCCCTTTTTTTTTTCCATCCCATGTATTATATTCACCCTTCCTCTGTCTCTCCTTCCTAGTCGTAACTCAGATCCGGGGTCACAAAGCAGGCTCTTCTCCCTCCTCCCCAGTACGGTTCTTGCCTTGCATTTTCATCGCGAGAATATTTCAGCACCTTCTTCTCTCGTCAACTCTCGTCGAATTGTGCCAATACCTGGTATTAATACGTGTTTATCTCTGCAGTATTTTTTTTAATAACTATTTACGATGATGTTACACTACATACAGCTGTGAGTTCGATCGATTGCGTGGTTGTATTTTGTAGCAGCAACATATACATAAGACACGCTTATATTTTATTGTGTATGCCCCCTATATATTATTCCACGGACTAATACCTACTTTTGTGTGTTCCGTAGGTTCTACCTGGTGGTTATTATGTTATTATGGTCCCCCTTAACGTTACGGTGTGTGTATTCCTTCACATTGAACCGTATTTTCTATATATACCCGTCGACATCCAGCACACCCAGTGTCCGAGCCGATTCTTCATCCTAGAGAGATGCCCGTTAATGTGGTCACAGAACTACGACACAGAGATACTACGTACTCTTTTTCCGAGATTCGACGGTATAGATTCATCAAAGCGTCCCACTACTCTTATTAATAGGGGCGCAACCGTACTTGGTAGTAAGTCGAGACGGGAAAATAGCTACCGTGTGTACCGTGTGTATATGTCGTATATATATGTAGCAGGCTATCATAGTTATTACCAGTACCTGGTATGAAAATGGAATATAGCACACAAAGCGCGGCCGAAGCATCACTAAGCTTGCAAAGCTGAGTGTCCACCACTCAATCGTTCGAACCCACAGTTGACGTACACTAACTATACTTGCAACAAACTTTGGAAAACTACGGCAGAAAAAAAAAAAAACCGAAAACCAGGTAAACTTACATTATTTACCTATTTTTACGAACACTATTTGGTTCTATTTGCTATATATGGTCCTCCGTTATAGTATTGATAGTGTAGTAAGGTTTTAATTATATCCCACTCTTCACAACTAACTAAACCAACGGACCGACCAACGTACCGACCGACCAACGTATGGACCGACCAATCAGACCACTCGGAAAGGGGGCAACGTCGTCCAGTACGTGCCGAAAGACAAGTACTTCGACTCCAAAAACGACAAGGCGCTTCTAGCCAAGGCCCGGGAAGCGATAGCGAAAGAGGAGGCTGCGGCAGCAGGCGGTGCCAGGGGGGGGTCGGGAAGCATGGCGGGAGGCCTGCGGAAGGGGGCGGCGGTTGGTGCGAGCATGTTCCAGAAGCCGTTCTGGAAGAGCAGCCAGGACCTCAACGAGGAGAAGGTGGGGGCGTGTGTGAGAGGGGGGGGGGGTACAGCAGTACTCATTTGTTGCTTGCCTTCGTGGTTTGGCCATATTGACCACGCATCCATTTCGAGACGGAGCACTGCTGCATTGTATATAATAATACCCCGAGATTTAGTTTTTGTTTTGTTTTAATGCTTTGCTGGGCTGTGTCGTGTGCCGCGCCGTGCTCTGCTTCTACTTTTTTTTTTTTTTTTTCTTTCTTTGCTTTCTTTCGACCACAGGTGCACCGGCAGATTAACAAGCAGGTGAAGGCGAGCGTCTGGATGGCCCACGACTACCCGCTGAAGCTGAAGCACATCATGCCCGCCCTCGAGATCCTCTCCGTCCGGGTGAGAAAAAAGACATCCATTGTCACCATTCAACGGATGTTGAGGAGATCGAGATGGAAGATCGATAATTTTGTGTCCCACCAAAGGCTTCGTGTGGAAATATTACCATTGTCACCATTCAATAACCCCTGTGGGACCCCTTTTAAGGCATATAAGGGACCCTTTATAAGGTATATGCGGGAGATCACCAATAAGGCGTACGCCTTACAAGGCATGCTTTTTTTTCGTTGCAGACCTAGGCCGTGGGATTTTTCTTCCTCATCGGAATTTTTAGAGTGCATTCATCATGTTTTAAGTGTGCATTTTTTTTTCTTAAAAGCCTTTTTGTCGGNAAGAGAGCTGCGTATGGCCTCTACGCACGTAGCCTCTCCAGACTCTTCCCTTCACCCTGAGGACATCAAGACACCCCACGGCGGTCTCAGGAGAGGGACCAGCTACGTTCTCGTCTGTCACCGTGCATCTGTACTGCTGCTGTAAAAAGCTTGGCTGGGTGGACTCTCTTCTCGCTCTGCACGAACTCGTGCAGAAGCGTATACCAGCATCATACATACATGTGTCGGGCGTGGGGGTCTATCTCGTCGTATATACATCATACGTACGGAGATCTCAAGCAGCGTACCAGCACGGCTGGCTCTCTCTCACCGTGAGTGGCGGCTGACAGCAGTCTTGACTAAAGTGCGTACAGTAGATTTACGCGCTTTGCCGCCACCCAGCAGCAGCAGCAGCAGCAGCAGCAGCAGCAGCAGCAGTCGATAGTCGTGAGATCTCTCCGAGTTCGACACATCCGAGTTCTGGTTCTCTTTATGTCTTTGTCTTGCTGTTGGCTTGTGCTTGATTGGGCCCTTTTGGAAGACCTTGTCTCGTAGGTCCCTACGTACGTGAGTCTATCTCGTGTGGTGCAGTGTGGTGTGCCGCTTTTTTTCGTCAATATTTGCGCTCCAGGATGAAAAACCACAAGCAAGCCTCGACACTCAAAACTTCGCGACAAAATAAAATCATCGATATTACTAGTCGTACGGCCTCGCTGGATCGCTGCTGCAGCGTTGCCGCACAGCAGCAGCAGCAGCGCACCAACAGACAGGGTGGGTTTTGTGTCTCGTTCTTGTTGTTCCATGGGCCGGGCTGCAGGTTGCATGGATGGATGGTTAAATGGGCTGACTACGAGGGCTTCCTGTGCTTTATCAACAAGGAAGTAGTGCTGAGCACTCGCTAACTCCTGCTGCAGTGGTGGTACTACTCAAGGTACTACTACCGCTGTACGTAAAGAGAGGAGACGAAGAAAACATAAAAAGGACAGGACAGGACAGGAGAAAGCAGGAGGCGGCTTCAAACAGCACCAATATAGGAAGCGCGGCAGGCGGCAACCGGCCAAAAAGCGGCAAAGCAGCCTAGGGCGGCGGCGGCGGCAATGCGACGCAGCAAGAAGAAAGCGGTGGTGCCACTAGCCGAGGCCCTGGTCGACGAGGACGAGCAGAGCGACGACTTGGAACGACAGCAGCAGGAGGCAAGTCGAGAGGAGACGGAGGACAGCGGGAGGGAGCTCCTCGCCGCCGTGACGACACGCCTTGTGCACCGAGAAGATGACGATGACGAGGAGGAGGAGGAGGAGGACGTCGGGGGGGAGTTGAGCGAGGGGGAGATGATGAGGCGGCGCGCCGCGTCCCGTAACGCTTTCGATGACGATGAGGTGCGTGCTGTGCGTGCGTGCGTTGTTGCTGTTGTTGTTGTATTTTTTTGTCGTTTCTGTGATTTTGTGTTGAAATATGGCACACGGCGGAAAAAACCATCGATTTCCGCTGCGTGGTTGTAGATATTTCAATTTCAGGACGTGTACCGGTAGGTGCCTGATCTTGCATGGTATAATTACTGTAGCTCATGTTACCCGGGTGTGCTTTATCTGTATGATTTTGTTTGTTGTTTTGTTGTTTTGTTGTATTGGTTCATTCTGTCTTTTTGTCTTGCAGCGTCCCCCCCCCAATCCCCATTTTTTTTAGTTTGTTTGTAACGCTTTACTTCGTAATGATAACTTTGTATCATAGCGCTTGTAAAGCTATTTTGTCCTTTTCTCAGTTTTCCGAAACCTGTTTAGTTTGTGTTTACATCGCCCTTTTTGCAGTCTCTACAGTGCATACCTGGTAAACATGATAAAAAATATGCTAACTATACGTACTATGTATATATATATATTAATTTTTTTTCTGTTACTCTATACGTACCTGTTGCTTGCTCCGAAACCTGGTCTGTTTGTGTTTGCATCGCCCTTTTTTTCGGTCTCTAGAGTATATTTTTAAAAGCTAAAAAAAAAAAAACAGCTATGAGATCGAGGATTTGGTCGAAACTCATCTTGGCAGGCTGAGTGTGATACTTCGATCGCGCGTACTTATTGGTTCTGTGCCTGGTGTATGACCTGATGTATGATATGATACTATTACCGGACACCATAGTAAATAGGACCTAACGTATACACAAAAACCTATATATTTCCCTTTTTTTACGAAACAAAATTTGGTCCCTATTTACTAGTGTTTACCATGGTCCCCCGTAACATGCTTATTTTTTTTTTATTTTACCTCTCTACGTATATACCTGTTGCTTGTTCAGGAGGACGAATCGGAGTTCGACGAAGAATTGAGCGACGACGGCAGTCCGTCCCCACCGCCATCGCTTCCGCCACCGCCGCCGCCACCACCACCACCGCCATCGCTCCCGCTGGGCGCATCTCCGGGTGCCACGAGAGCGGCATCTTCCGATCGCCGCTCATCCACGGCTCCCCCGTCGCCACTAGGAGGCCCGAGTCCGCCCAAGGTATGGGAGGGAGGAGAGGGGAGCGGGAGAGGGGGGGGGGCGGGGGGGGGCGTACTCATTTGTTGCTTGCCTCAGTCATTTGACCATTGACCACGCATCCCTTTCGAGACGGAGCACCGTTCCTACTCCTAATAGACACCTCCAACACTTGGGCGCTCGGAGGCCCGAGTCCGCCCAAGGTATGGGCGGGAGGAGAGGGGAGCAGGAGAGGGGGGGGGGGGGGACCCATCCCGCGCACGGCCGTAGTCGTATGACCATAGACCCTCGCGTCCCTACAATGCCGGGACGGAGCATGTCGGGTTTTCACCGACCAGGCAGACATTGCTAGCGTATGACCATAGACCCTCGCATCCCTGGGTGTAGTCCTTTTGTTGCTTGCCTTTCGAGTCGACCATTGACCACGCATCCCGTTCGAAAGACGGAGCACTGTTCCTGCTCCTTATGGGGACACCTCCAACGGTTGGAGCGCTCATTACGTTGTTTCCATGCACTACATACAAATACACTGTTTGCTAACCCTATCCGTGGTGGGGGGGGGGGGGGGGGGGGGGGGTGTACTCATGTCGTGCACGGCCGTAGTCGTATGATCATAGACCCTCGCATCCCTACAATGCCGGGTCGGACGGGTGTACTTCATATTCATGCATGGCCGTAGTCGTATTGACCATAGACCCCTTGCATCCCTACAATGCCGGGACGGAGCATGTCGGGTTTTCACCGACCAGGCAGCCATTGATTGCTAGCACCAAGCTTTGCGAAGCGAAACGTGAGGTGTTCGGCGAGTCGCATGGAGGGTGAGCTGCCTCCTACTAAGAACCGCTTGTGAAGCCAACTTGCATACGTAAAAATATCCCACCATCTCCCACCACCCCCCCACCTCCCCCTCCCCTCTTCATACGCACGCAATCCCAACTGAACCTCCCCATCTCTCCTCCACCCCTCCTCCCGCCCTCACCCCCGGTCCGCGCTCCGCCGTCTCGCGCTCCATCCCTTCCGAACCAAATAACGTCAGGCGCAATTCGGGCAGGTTTGGCCTAAATGGCTCCACCACGGCCCCCCTGTCTCTTCGAAAGCGGAAGCGAGCGGCCGCGCGCGGAAAATGGGCGCGGATCCAGCTGCTAGCCGTACAGCCAGCGGCAGCAACAGCGTCTGATGAGAAGGTCAGAACGGATTCCGGCAGGGCTAACTACCACTAGGAAACACCGGACGATCGATAGTGGGCCCCCTTGTAGCAGCTGCCCTTAGCGGCAGTGCGGGAGCGGGCGCGGGTCGGAGGGGAATGGGTGCTTGGTAAGGAGGGGCGGGGGCGGGGGCGAAGCAGGGTGGGAGGAGGGGGAGTGGAGGGTTGGAGGTGGGGGGGAGGGGGCGGGGGGGGAGGACCAGGAGCAAGCGACAGCGGAGCAAGTCTCGCAGCTCGTCGGCCTGTGTCTCAGCTCTAAGGGATGTTAGGGGTGGGTTAAGGTCCAAGGCTATATGCGCCGCGGTCCGGCACGACTGGAGGGGGCGGACACTCGAGCGAGTTTCACAGACGAAATGACGTATGAGCGGTTCGGGTGAGAGGAACCTGGCGACGCGGAGAAGGCTTACGGGGTGGATGGGCGAACGGGCGGTACGGGCGGGGGGGGCGGCGCGCGGTGCGTGGTGAGGGGGGCAGGTGGTGTGGTGGGGGGGAGTGGGGGTGGGAGTGGGAGGGGACGCCACCGCCGGCGTCCGCAGCGCGCAGCTGCCGGACGCCCGGGGTCACCGGAGAGTTTTTTCGGCGAACGCGTCGGTGTGCGGAGGGAGTTCTCCGACCTCCGGGGACACCGGGCATCAACGGAACCACCAGCGGAGGCCTTCCTTGACGGGGTCTGGGGGGGGAGGAGGCTCCTCCTCGACGCACCTACGCGAAGTCGAGCCTCCACCGTCTGTTGGGGGAGCGGCGCCCCCGGGATCTTCTGGGGCGTCGTCGCGTCTTCCTCGTGTGCCGTCTGTTCCGACCATTGGCGGCCGGAGTCACGGCGGCGCGGGGGTTACGGGGGGGAGTGTTGTTGCTAAAGTTACACCAGTGAAGCCGCCGGCGCCTCGAAATTCGGAGTGAGGGTCATGGGTGGTGGTGGTGGTGGTGGTGATGGTGATGGTGGTGGTGGTGGTAGTGGCAGTAGTGCTGGTGTTTGCTGCTGATGCTGGTAGTGGTGGCGGTGCTGGTGTTGGCGATTGTGGTGGTTGCTGCTGGTTGCTGCTGGTTGCTGGTGGTGCGGATGCTGGTGCCGAGGGGGGTGCGGGCGGGTGCCGACCGCTGATGCTTGACTGCTGAAAATGCTGATTGCTGTTGCTGCAGATTTCGTGCCTTTAATTGTTTTTGGAAGCTGCTGCCGCTGCTGCTGCTGCTGCTGCTGCTGCTGCTGCTGCTTTTTCAGCCTTTGTGGCTGCAACTGCAAGCGGCCCTGCGCCTGTTTCTGCTGCTGCGCTTGCTGCTGCTGCTGCTGCTTTTACGGCTGCGTTTGCGGCCGTTGTTGTCCCTGCTGATGATGCTGCTGCTGCTGATTCCCTCCTCTCCTGATAACATATATATTTTTTAGTTTTTTCCGGTTGGTGTGGAAGCGGTTTGGTTGATGCGGGCGGGGGGGGGGGGGGGGGGATTCGCGGGAAGATAAATTAATTTGAAATTTAGGGCAGGAGATAGAGGAGGTTAATGTTGTAGCGTGGAATCTCCTCCTCCTCCCCCCCCCCCTCCCCTTCCCACTCTAGCTGGGGTATGAGGAATACTGGTTGTAGTCGAGCGTTGTCCTGACCACGTAGCGGCGAAATGCGCAAGAGTTTTCTGGTTTTTAGGGGGGGTGGGGGGGGAGGAGGAGGTCACGCCAACGTAGCATGGCAGCGGCGCAAACTGTGTTTAGCGTAGCAGCAGAAGCAGGAGCAGCAGCAGAAGAAGAAGCAGCAGAAGCAAAGCGGAAGGGATTATTTTCTGCGTTTTTTTTTTGTTGGTACTGTTGTTGTTGTTGTTGCTGCTGACCCCCACCGCTGCTCTGCCGGTGCCGATCTCGGCAGAGGTGCGTATCAATAGATTTTACTACTACTATTATACTATTAATACTGTAGTTTGCTGCTTCCCTGCTGGTCCTCTCCATTTGGCTTTCATACGATATACTAGTAGTGCCCATTACTCTATGAATAAGAGTACCTTTCTCTCTTTCTTTCTTTTTTTCGCTGTGCTGCTTGTGCGGCGTATGATGGAGGCATCTACTCTCCCTTTTCGTTTGTCCTTTTTTCTCTCTTCCTTGTGCTTTCCTTCAGTTCTTCCCTTTGTCTTTGTCCTAGTTTTTGTTCTTGTTTTATTGGGGAGCGGGGGGGGGGGGGGGAAGGGGGCGCGGGGTGTATTTTTTCTCTCTTTTTTTGTTTCTCTCTTTTATTTTTTCTTCTTGTTCCCCCCTTCTTCGTCTGTCTCCCTCTGCTACCTCCTAACCATCTACCGGCACGGTATGGTGGCGGTCGTGGTTGTGTTGGCAGCGGTTATAGCTATCATATGAGGCCGAAACTTTCTGGGGGGGATTGTGCCGTGCCTCGTACAGCAGAGTATTAAGCCGTACAACCCATCGTTTAAGACGAGACTGCTCGTGATGCCAGCTGCTAGCAGGGGCTGCGCAGGGGCTGCAGGGTAGTAGATGCCCGTTGTTTTGAGAGGAGACTGCTCGTGATGTCTCCTCCGCCTGCTGCTGCTGCTGCTGCTGCTGCTGCTGCTGCTGCTGATGCTGCTGCTGCTGCTGCTGATGCTGATGCTGCTGATGCTGCTGCTGATGCTGCTGCTGATGCTGCTGCTGCTGCTGCTGATGCTGCTGCTGCTGATGCTGCTTTTCGTGGTGCCCGCGAGAGGAAGAAACACAATGCTCCGTCGGTTTTCGCTGTCGGTTTCCGAACTTTCCGTTGGGCCAATCGTGTTTTTTTTTCTCTTTCTCTCCTTTTTGATGTCTGTTTTTGGGCTCTCCTGCTTTTGCTCGAATGCCTGCCTCTGCGTGTGCCTGTTGCCTGCCTGTGCCTGGTGCGGCAGAGTGAGTCCCTCTGCTAGCCTGCGCACGGCGGAAAAATAACCCCGCCGGAAATTATCGGAAAATTCTTGGAAAATTCCCGCAAAATTTTCGGCAAGGCAATGTTCGTCGTGCTTGCGTAAGTCGCGTTCGTTCGTGGTTTCGTGCGCGCTCGCACGTTCGGGCGTGCCTTGAGTGAGATATTTTGATATCTGGTTGGTATATTTTTCCCGAAAAGTTCTCGGAAACATCTTGTTCGTCGTGCGTGCGTGCGTGCGTCCGTGCGTGCGTGCGTGCGTGCGCACGTTCGTGCGTTATCTGATTGAGATATTTGATTCCTGGTTGGTGTATGTTTCGTGTTTGGAGCAAACGAGCGCCTCATGTATGTTTTTCTTTTCCTTGCGAAGAAGAAAAATATTAAGAAAACAAGAAAAGAAGAATAAGAAAAGGAATAATATATCAAAATGGGAACTACTGCTGCGACTACTCACTACTACTGCTACTACTGCTGCGGCGTGCTACTCGTAACCGGCTTCGGGCCCAGCGTACCTCTGTTCACCAGTCGTTTTTAATGCATTTTGTTTCGTTTCGTTTTCATTTTGTTGTGTGTGTTTTTTTTTCTCTTTTTTTCCATATTTTTTGTTGATGGTAATGGATTGGTGGTGTCCTTCTTTTCCTTCTTTTTCTTTTCTCTGTTTTGCTCTTTCCCTCTTCCTGAATGTTTATCTTCCGTTTGTTGTTTTTGGTTTTCTTACTCTCCGAATGACGTGTTTTTTGCGAGGATCGGTGGCGATTCTGGGGAGGGGAGGGGGGGGGGGGGGGGGGCGCTCAAGTCGGGTCGGGGAGGGGGGGGACGGAGGGAGAGGCAGTTCGTCCTCTCTTTGTCCCCTGCTTTGGTGGTCAAAACGTTCAATATTTTACTCGCGGGACGGGCGCAAACGCTCGTCGTTGCGTAGCGCCTTTCAACCACTATTATATCCCGTACCTGGTATGACATATGATTAGAGTGGGGGTGCCCATTTCAAGATCACCCCCGTGACAAGATACCATTATTTACGTGGTTTTATCGCTACTCATGGTCGGTCACCTTTTTACTACTTACCGTGTAACACGGAAGAAAACACACCCCCCTACATGAGCACAACCGGTGGTATGTTTTTTTTGGCTGTTTTTTTTATCGTCGCTTTATCACCGGGGGTACGTTGAATACCACACCCCCTATATACGGAGGTGCATCTGAAAACATCAAACGCCGAAATTTTCACATCACCTGGTGGATACCATTCACCCACAACACTTGATGCTACTCCTACTGTGCCCTACGCCCCAACCACCGGCGCCGGGTTATTAACACCACGTAGGATGGATATATCTCGTCATATTGGCTAACGGTAGGGGTATTGATGGGGTCTAGTAACGCTCCTTACGTAGCAACTATCACTTACCGTTAGCACACCCCCTCAATACCACGCCCCCTAGCTGTTGGGCTACCGTGCATGTGGTGATTATCATCGGGGATGTAGATATCACACCCCCCTACAACAGCACAGCCGGTGTTAATATTTTTAAACGTCAAATTGTTATCACTTTCGTGTTACACGGTAGACGCAATACGGGGGGGCATAGTAAACACTAGTAAATAGAACCTACGGTACACACCAAGGCCTATATATTTACCTATTTTTACTATTAATAAAAACAGTGGTTCTATTTACTATTTACTAGTGTTTACTATGGTACCCCGTAAAATGCGCGTAGTACACAGACAGGTAATAAATAGGACCAAATACTAGCATACCAGGTATGTACTACAGTACGTGCATACTACTATGGGAAACGCAGGGCTAGCGCCACGGGCGGAGCCGTGGCCGTACCGCTACGAGGTAGGGCCAAGTATTCAAGTTGCAAGTATTGTTCGTAACAATAGGGAAATAAATTATAGGACCAAATATTGTTGGAAAAAATAGGGAAATATATAGATTTTTGTCTGTACCATAGGTTCTACCTATTTATTATGGCCCCCCCTCCCCGTAGTACTGAAAAATGTATCCCATACTAATTCCTATTGTTTTTTTCGTGACCCCCAAGCCTATTTACTACTATACTACCTGTGGTCGTGCATGAAGTACATAGTTATCTCCCGAAAAATCTTAAAAACCGGATGCGGTCTTAAAAGTGGGCACCCCGCTGATGTATTCCACTCTCCTCTTGTCTCTCTTGTCTGATGAGCTGAACACTGACGTATGCTACGGTACGGTAGCCTGCATGCAGGTGCACTATCATGTTTCTGCCTTCTGAGGGTGGTCACTTATTAAGGAGCTCCATACTAATAGTAAGTAAAAAACTGATTTCAAAGGAAAATAAAAAGTGGTACGTACGAGTACGAGGAGCGTATTATACCCGATGACCGATCTCACGGCAAAAAAAAACGTTAAAAAAGAAGCCAAAAGGATGAGAAGGATGAGATTCCGTCGATTTTGGGCGTAGGA
Source organism: Saccharina japonica (assembly GCA_008828725.1). Taxonomy (NCBI): domain Eukaryota; class Phaeophyceae; order Laminariales; family Laminariaceae; genus Saccharina; species Saccharina japonica. Next base: position 296,975 of record MEHQ01004546.1, read on the forward strand.
GCCCCCCCCCGTCATTTCAGAAAACGTTTCAACCAAAAAAAGGTATACCTTATACCATAATACACCTCTATCTTAGCACGAGTCGCCCAACACACCACATTTGGTTATGATCACTATTATTCTATTACGGAGGACCATAGTAAATAGGGCCGAGTATTATTAGTATAAAATAGGTAGTAATAGAGGTGTTTGACTGTACCGTAGGTCCTAATAGGACCGAATATTGTTCGATTGTTAGTGTAAAAAAGGTAATAATAGAGGCTTTTGACTGTACCGTAGGTCCTAATAGGACCGAATATTGTTAGTTAGTGTAAAAAAGGTAATAATAGAGGCTTTTGACTGTACCGTAGGTCCTAATAGGACCGAATATTGTTAGTTAGTGTAAAAAAGGTAATAATAGAGGCTTTTGACTGTACCGTAGGTCCTAATAGGACCGAATATTGTTAGTTAGTGTAAAAAAGGTAATAATAGAGGCTTTTGACTGTACCGTAGGTCCTAATAGGACCGAATATTGTTAGTTAGTGTAAAAAAAGGTAATAATAGAGGCTTTTGACTGTACCGTAGGTCCTAATAGGACCGAATATTGTTAGTTAGTGTAAAAAAAGGTAATAATAGAGGCTTTTGACTGTACCGTAGGTCCTAATAGGACCGAATATTGTTAGTTAGTGTAAAAAAAGGGTAATAATAGAGGCTTTTGACTGTACCGTAGGTCCTAATAGGACCGAATATTGTTAGTTTGTGTAAAAAAGGTAATAATAGAGGCTTTTGACTGTACCGTAGGTCCTATTTACTATGGTGTCCCGTAATAATATGACAGTAGTAGTAATAGTAATAGCATTAATAGTGTCTTCCCCCGTATAATGATACGTACCTGTTGTACGTAGTACGTAGAGAGTCGGGGTAGTCGTTATTTAGTATTTCGATGGTGGTTGCGGCAGGGGCGGCAGATCAGACCATGCATCCTCCTTTTTCGCACGAATGTCCCTCGATCCCCATGATTTTATTATTTCATTTTTTGGCATATTGTCGACCCTCCCCCGACGACCATGTCTGCCTGGTCGGTGGAAACCCGACATGCTCCGCCCCGGCATTGTAGGGATGCGAGGGTCTATGGTCATACGACTTCGGCGAATGCATGAAAATGAAGTACACCCCCCCCGTCCCGACCCGACCAACACATACACTTTTCAGCAAAATTTCTACATCCAATTTGGTGCATGGCGCGGAAAGTGTATTTTTCGTCCTTTTTTTTTACGCTTGACCCCCATGATATTAACGTGCTGCCGACCCCCCGCCTTCCCCCCCCAATGCGGCTCGCCCCAAAACACCTCACGTTCGCTTCGCGCGTGGTGCAAGCAACGCCTGCCTGGTCGGAGAAGACGCAACGTGCTCCGTCACGGCATTGAATATAGGGCTGCGAGGGTCTATAGTCATACGGCTACGGCCATGCATGACATGCGGCTAATGAGTACACTCCCCCCTCCCCACACACACACTTTCCCGCAAATTTGTACACTGGTGCATAGTGCGGAAATGTGTGTTTTTCGTACTTTGTTATCGAGGCAACCTTCATCACTTCTTTGAGGTGAGTACGACAAAATATGGCGGCTTGGCGGTGCACTTGTCACGTTTTTACCTCTCTAAAGTAAAAAGCTGAACCACCAGCAGACACATCCCTCTTCCACAGGCTGACAGGAAAAAACAAAGCGTACAGTATACGTTCAGAAACAAACTGGGCGTACGAGTATACAAACGGCTTTTTTGGGGGCCGACTGATTTGTTTTCGGCCGCTGGCCCTTGCAGGAGGCTACGCAAGAAAAAACAAAAAAACGGGTACGAGTTTCACCTAAAAAAATGACAGATAAAAAAATATCCTCGCCAACAGTATCGGACACGGTTGAAGGGCCGTGTACACTTAACCGACTTTACTTCTGTGTCAGAGGAAGTAAACGCAGAAAAAAAAACTGCACTTAAAATTTCTGGAACAAGCCGACAATATGATGCCACTCCAGTCCTCGTCTAGTGGGTGAGCGATAACATCCTCTATTGACACTGTAGTATCGTTGTAACAACTGACTCTACGCCAAAACTCGCTAAGAAAATAAAAAAAGTTGCACAGGTCTGCGAGCTACAGTAGGACTAGCCATGGGGGGTGTCGGTTCTCGTGCAAACGTGTGGCATCGCGTCAAATCGCGCGTATACAATAGTGTTATACGACTGACTTACAGTACGTACTTGCATCTCCAAGTAAGCCAGAAAAATCATACAAAGCAGTTTCTGGGCGGGAAAATGCCCGCGTCTCTCGAACGCCGCGGCGCACACACGCCAAGCAAAGGCTATGCTACCGTAGTGCCAGTCCCTCTATAGTGCTGTGGTCCCTTTATAGTGCCGGTACACGCCAACCAACAATACTGGCACTATAGCGGCAACCGGCACTAACTACTCCGCACACTGCCACACTGGCTAATCCCACATATTTTGCCAAGCGAGCTCACGGGCACTATATTTTAGCGGGCAGTCGGCAATATAGAGGGGCCACGGCACTATAGAGGGACCACAGCACTATAGAGGGACCACGGCACTATAGTGGGACCACGGCACTATATAGGGACCACAGCACTATAGAGGGGCCATAGCACTATAGAGGGACCACAGCACTATAAAGGGGCCACGGCACTATAGAGGGACCACAGCACTGTAGTGGGACCACGGCACTATATAGGGACCACAGCACTATACAGGGACCACGGCACTATATAGGGACCACGGCACTATAGAGGCACCCCCACTACCGTACTCACAAAAATCGGAATGGTACACTCAAAGCGTCTTCGTGACGAAAAAAACTTACGGGTGGCAGCGCGACGACAAAAAAAAACGACGAACCTCACCGCAATGAAGCATCATGAAAACGAATCTGAGCAACAGCCAATCCATGAAAATCGGCGAAACCTCGAAGAAAGCACAAAAAACAACCCGTTCGAGCGGGAAATAAACATAATAAGCCGGGAACCAGGTAGGCGGGGAAAATAAGTCGTATTCCGGGGGACCATAGTTACCAGAACCCATCACAAACATAAAAACCTAAATATTCCAGTATTTTTACTAAGAATATTTGGTCCTGATTTCTATGCCTCCCCTCGTAATACTCCTTCGCTCTGACGCTGAGCCTGGCTAAGGTAACGCGCGTGGGGCGACGAAACCGATCGAAAACTGCACAACACACACAGCTCTATTTAGGCCGGCAGCGACTCTGGGGCGCTACGCACTAATTAAGAGAGATTTGCGGCTACATACCAGAACTAGCGTACCACAACACAAGAACGAGCAATACCGCAATCGATCACCACGTGAAAAAAAAACTATCCAAAACAAAAATCAACGCTACTAAGTTAACGATCCCTGTGCCGCACTGCGCTATTCGGTAAACGGCGACGCCCCTCCTCCGACTTCAGGTCTGAGCGTAGTCTGTTCGTGCTGCTCGCGATTTTATTTTCAGGAGCCCACGCATCTGCAGTAGCTATATACGTATAATTTGTCACAATTACTCACTGCATACGCCTTCCACGGTTAGGCGGTGTGAAATTCGCCAGGGCCGGGGAGGGTGACGAAACATCCCCTCCCAAGACGTGAAATCTCAGCACGGTACCAAAAACAGCCGTTCTGAGACGGAATCACCAAAAACGTTCTGAGACGGAATCACCGAAAACAAAATCACAAAAAAAAATGCGTTCTGAGACGGAATCACCCAAAACAAACCACAAAAACAAAAACGTGCTGAGACGGAATCACCGAAAACAAACCAGCAACTATTAGCTCTACGTAAAGGCGCAGCAGTCCCCTCCCCTAGGGAAGCCATCGATGCCGATCGGCTATATACGCCGTAGACACGATACGCGAAGGCTGCCTTGTTGTCCTTCCTGCCGCGCAATAGCTACTTTCAAAATTATTGTTTGGGGGGGGGGGGTTCGCTTGTATCTCCTGTACCAGCGACTCCAACATTCAGCCCCAAAACTTCCATTCCCAGCCTGACTTGTGGGACATCCCTAAGACCCCCAAGATAACCCTCCCATCTGGCAGCACTCGACTCCACACCCACTTGACGAATACACACAAAACTGCCATCACTACTACTGATGGTGTGCCCCCCTGCATACACACGAGCGACAGGTCACGTCCTTCCGCGCGCACGTGTTTCTACTTCGGCAAGCCTACAGAACGCTACACCTGGCCAAACCTCAACTTTCACAAGGCAGGTAACTACATAACGTCATACTTGACAGGTAGATGATACCTCAGTCAACAATCGTCATGTCCAACAGGACCAACCAGTGGAGAGAAAGCATCGGTAATCATCACGGGAACGCGACACCCTCTCATCTTGTGAAACGTCCGAGCGCAATACACAGTAAAACTTTTCCGGACAACGGTTCGGAGCTGGGAGGGGCACCATATCACCGACATCACCGCGCCTCGCGCCCGCCCAACGCAACCCACACCAACGCGTTTCGACACCACCACCACCACCACCACCACCACCCCATCCCCTTCCTCTAGCAAACAAGCATGTCAAGAGATGACAGTTTCAAGCGTCGTCCATCACATCACACCTTTACTAACTCCCCACACTAACCAAACCAGTGTTTCAAGTCATAAGTCATAACACGGTCGTCTGTCTGTCACAGGCCTAAAAACTAAAAACTGCCGTCTCCTGCACATATTATATTTGCCACGTAAGGCAAACGCCTTACGCAAGGCGCTTGCCCTCGAATCCACCCTCCACACCACCGCCGCCGGCGACGGCACCACCACCAGCACCACCAGCACCCACCGCCCCTCCCGTTCCCACACCCTCCGCTACCGGTGCCCGGCGTCGTACCACCCTCCTCCTGCCCCCGGCCAGACGCGCTTTCTCGGCCCTCATCTCGGCTTCCCGGGCTGCCACGGCGTCGGCAGCCACGGCCCTGAGCTCGAGGGCCTTCTCCAGCCCGCCCACCCACGGGTGCTCGGCGGCGTCAGAGGCGGACAGGCGCATGTTCACATCCCGCTCCAGGAGCTGCCAGGAGGAGAGGTTGGGGTTGGGACGAGGAACCAGGGGAGGAGGTTGGGATTGGGGCGGGGAACCGCGGGGGGAGGTTGGGGTTGGGACGAGGAACCGGGGTTGATTGAGCTTGAGCACGATGTTTGGTTCAAGTTTTTTTTTTTTCCTACGTTTCCCGCGCGTTTTCGAAAAATTCGAAAAGTCGGGGTCATGTTCGGTTAGGCTTGTGTGCTGAGAGCGAGGGTGAAAAACGTGCTAACAACATCGCGTTTCACGGTAATGTAGCATACCAGGTAGTCCCGTTTGACTAGCGTGCCGTAAAAAAGTTGTTTCTATTTACACCGTAAACGATGAGCTAACAGTCATCGACGACTGTTGTATGGGCTCAGAGGCTATCATGTACCAAGTACAACCTAACACAAACACAATATTGGGTCTATTAAAAGATCCCCCCTATGGCCCTCCTTATTCTTAGACATAATTTATTGTTTTCGGTGAATGAATATTATACCGAAGTAACACACACCTGATGAGTCAGGCAAGCAAAACAAAAAATATCATGAAGACCCAAACTGTTTGGGGGCAATGCTGGCTACAAGGGTTGCATGCAACCTTTGGGAGAGTTGCATACTGTAGTCCTTGCCTTGGCCCGGTCCGACAAAATGGTTGAAATGTACATGACTTTAAACCCCTAACCTCAACCTTGACCCCTTCCCCTTGGGAAATTTCTCGGAAATTTGTTTTTCACACGTCGGGCAGATCTCATAGATCATTCCCACTTGATGATCTAAATTTTTCAGGTCAGAGACATGTGTGATCTGTATGATCTGTGTGATCTGCATGATCTGTATGATCTGTATGATCTGTATGGCTTGTATGACCTGCATGATCTGTATGATGTATATGATTTGTATGATATGTATGATCTGTATGATCTAGCTTATGATGCCGGGCGGGGGCCGTACCATCTGCATGATTTAGGACGTGTTTCCTGGGATGGATCTGCACTATACAGATAGATCCTGCATGATTTAGGACGTGTTTCCTCGGATGGATCGCACAACGGCAGGCAAGGATTTAAACGATCTATCTGTAGATCATCTATCTGATCTATGTCCGACGTGTGGAATGGAATACGTACTGAGGAGTTGGTGTGGACTATCAACCAGTTTGTCGAAAGTGGGCCAAGTCGTAATAGTCTGGGAAATTTCTCGGAATCAAGATGCAACGAGGATTTAGTGTGGAATATCAACCATTTCGTCGAAAATGGGCCAAGTCGTGATATTCTAGGGAATTTCTCGGAATCAGGATGTAATGGGGAGTTAGTGTGAAATATCAATGATTTTGTCGAAGCTGGGCCAAGTCTAATCTGGGAACTTTCTCGGAATCAAGATGCAATGAGGATTTAGTGTGTGGAATATCAAGCATTCTGTTGAAAATGGGCCAAGTGGTAATAATCTGGGAAATTTCTTGGAATCAAGATGTAATGGGGAGTTAGTGTGGGCTATCAACCATTTATTCAAAGCTGGGCCAAGTCGTTAGAATCTGGGAAATGTCTCGGAATCAAGATGTAATGGGGAGTTAGTGTGGAATATCAACCATTTTATGGAAGCTGGGCCAAGTCGTAATAATCATCCGCGAAATTTCTCGGAATCAAGATGTAACGATAAGTTAGTGTGGACTATCAACCATTTTTTGTCGAAAAGGAGCCCAAACCGAAAGCACTACTTTTCATATTACTAACCCTTGGGGTAAACAAAATGTGAGGTTATACATTGTCCGAAACGCGGCTCAGCACTTGTCACCTTGGACATGAAATCAGTCGCGTCGGCAGTCAGGAGGAGCTGGTCGTCGAAAGTCACAGAAGCGGAAGAGATGTTCTCGCGCTCCTTCATGTCCAAGAGGTCTTCGTAGTGCAGCTCGATCCCCTGTGCCTGCACGCCTCCTCCAGTCACGCTCCCCTTGCGCTCGCCTCCTGACTCGCCGTTGGGGCTTCAGAGCGGACACATAGCAGCACGCAGAAAGAAACCGAGTTTTTAATTTGAAACAAGACAATTTTCAAGCCTGCAGTTAATACCCTATCGCTTACATCCCCCCGCTGCCACCGGCACCCGCACCGTCGATGGCGAAGGGTTTCGATACGCCAGACGTGGCAGTAGACCTCACAGCCCCTCTCTCTCTCTCTCTCTCTCTCTCTCTCTCTCTCTCTCGCTCTCTCGCTCTCTCGCTCTCTCCGAGTGAGTGGTTTCACGGTGGAATGTGCACCCCGTACGTAGCAATTTGTGGTGAACTATATACAGATGAACGTGCGGTGAACCATATACATATGAAAGTGCGGTGAACTAACTGTATATACATACCTGGTATGAGAGTGCGGTGAGAGGTATATTAAAAAATAAAAAATAAAACAGCTGTGAGCTCGAGGATTTCGTCGAAACTCACCTTTGCTAGCTGAGTCTGATACTTCGATCGCGCGTATATATACACACGTAAATACTTACTTTTTACCCGTCCGCAAGGAGGATACAAATAAAAATAATAAATAAATGAATAACAAGAGCAGATCGGGGATATATACGTGTGACCGTCTATAACAGCAACGGAGGGCTCGATTTAGACTCTGCTGTCACACCGTTAGCGCTGTCATGACATTACCCGACCATGTGCGCCTGAGGAGAGGGTGTGCGGGGGGGAGCGGAGAAAGCGCTGTACTGAAGGAGCAAACTACGAGGGTAACATGGCGATACCCTCGCCTCGCGTAAGAGAGGAGGGGTCGCATTTGAAGCATGTGCGCATCCAATGCTGTGCCTCATGCTGCTATTACGGAGGACCATAGTAAACACTAGTAAATAGGACCAATTTATTTTAGTAATAATAGGTGAATATGTAGGTGTTTGTGTGTACCGTAGGTCCTATTTACTAGTGTTTACTATGGCCCCCCGTAATATTGGAAAATGTTACCCTGCCGATTCAGTGGGAAGTAATCGAGCTGAGGTAACCGAGGTGATGGAAGTTTTCCTGCAGACACAAAAAAAAAAAAAGCAGAGGCGTTTTTTGCTCCAACTCAGAAGAGAACGCCCGTACAGGTCTCGCTAGTACCAGCTCGAACCGTTGAAAATTCCTAGTCTCTCTCTATGACGTGCAAAGAAACGGCTCGAAAACGCTCTGCAAAAAAAAACGATCTCGCGCTGGAAAAGCGTTGGGCTTCTCCCGCGCTCTCTGCCAGCTGCCCTCTGCAATGCGCATATATACGTAAGGTTTTGGCTCTGAACGACTCCTACGATTTGCTTTGGTGGCACAGCGATTTTCAACGGTCCTTTACCTGAATGGCGTCCTGCCGTGCATGAGCTCGTAGGCGACAACGCCCAGTCCCCACGTGTCAACCTTGAGGCTGAAGTACACCTCCTCCTCGCCCGTCACCTGCTCGGGCGCCATGTACGCCTTACCGGTACGAGGTAGACACAGCAGCAGTCGTCGGGGAGTGAGTGGTCTATTGGGTGAGCCATTGGGGCTGTTGATTGATGGTTGATTGGGTGATATCAACAACGACTCCGAAAACAAAAAACAAAAAAAGACAGGAAAAAAAACAATCCTGGAGGTTTGAAGGTCGCACCGCAATTTCAACAATCTTGAACAAAAAATCACCAACGACTCCAAAAACAGAACAAAAAAATAAATAGAAACGAAAAAAACACTCCTGAAGGTTTGGAGGTCGCGCCGCAATTTCGACAATCTTGAACAAGAAATCACTAACGACATCAAAAACAAAAACAAAAACAAAAAACATTGGGAAAAAAAACCGTCCTGAAGGTTTGAAGGTCGCACCGCAATAAAAAAAACAAAAACAATCTTGGAACAACCATTGCATTATTTTCCCTCCGGGGGCTGTTGCTTAATGGCTGATTGGCCGCACAGAAACGCTCTCTCCGAAAAAACAGAAATAAAAAACACCACTCGGATTATTACAAACACCACTCGGATTTTGTTTTCGGAGCTCGCCCCGCGATTCAACCATCTTGAGCAACAACAGACTCGGAAAACTACACCCATTTTCTTTGGCACTATGTTGCTGATAAGATCGTGAACGAGCCACAAAGTGGTACCATAACGTTTGGTCTAAGAAGCTATCCCTGCCACCGCCGTGACGCCGAAACGCTCGACCGAAAAAACAGAGAGGGAAAAAAAAATATCTCCACATTTATATCGTGCCCCCCTTTTCGTCAAAATTAATTAGTCCACACTACGTAGCTCAGGTAATAAATTAATTACCAGGTAATTATTTGCATCCACCCCTTGCCCGAATACTAC
>MEHQ01004114.1:0-54688 GCA_008828725.1 Saccharina japonica
GGGTGAGATATTGAGCTGCTCATGTGAGGAGCTCAGAAAATTCTGCTGCTCCCCTACCGTGGGATAACTCTGGGGGTTGTGCACAGGCTGCTGACACTCACAACCCCTCAATTAAATATTGCGAAGTTATATGGCTGCACGGATTTAGAGGTAGTGCTCAATCGAAACAAAGTGCTCGTAATTCGAACTTTTAGATTATTATATGTGTTTGGTGCTGGAACACTGGTGCTACGGTAGGGGGATCGTAATTAGGCGCTTTTGGTTCAGCCGATGTGAGGCACATTGCCGAGCGGCGACCGTATACTTGTGCAACCTGTCTAAAGTCTTGATATAATCCCTTTTAAGTTAGTGATATAAACCGCCGTATGTTTTGTTTTTCTTTGCGACACAACATCATAGTTTTGCATGCGAGTTCGAGTGAGGTAGAAAGCCACTCACTTTAGTGACGATGGACGGGGTATCCCCAAAACCATAGCACCAGTCATCGCTTGGATATTTGTAGGATCTGCTTCGACGGCGCGGGTCTTTTTAGCCTAGTGCTTTCAACTGAGGAGCGCTCGAAACGCAGGGTGACGTACGAGTTAGTGCGCGCCTGAATCTCGTCCGAGCTCCGTATTGCACACTGTGGGCGTCAGGAGTTCGCGTGAGGTGCCTCTCTTCCAAAGTCGGGCGCGTAACTCTGCCGTGCAAGCCCATGGAAACCCGAGAAGGCTGATTTTGGTTTTGGTTCAGTCTGCTGCAGCTGTATCTGCATCTACCTGTGTTACGTGCACACCGAATTTAAAAGTCTGGACGCTGTGATTACAATATCGGTGCAAACCCGCTTGAACGTAATATGGTGCTTGTTTTTGTCTGAGAACGCTTGTTAGTATAGGTCTAGTCCAAGTCTCTAGACATCGCCCTGTATACATGAGCGGCCGGCCCAAACGTTGTGCAGGATGCCGGTCTCATCCGGTGAGGCTAGAGTATGTCGGCCGCCTGCAGGTTGTATCGACAAACACTACCAAAAGGGTAAGGATTCGGGTTCTTGTTCGGGTTAAGTAAGGGGTGGACTGACGCCCAAGCTTAACCGTGATCCCACACGTCCTGCACAAGGATCTGCGCCGACCAGTCCTGCACATAACGAATACACCTACATATTTCTTTATATTTCTGACACAGCGGCGTAGACCCCCCATCCACAACTGTTTTCGTAACGTACCCTAAGGTCGCACAAATCGCCATCGAGTTGACATTACGTTGGTTTGTTAAAAATTCAGTGTTTAGCCAAGTAGCGAGATCCCCAAGCGTCCCATGCTACGCTAGAGGTGTACCATTTTGTTTGTGACACTCCTCGCTTGAGGAGCTCTATATAAGCAGTATGTCAAAAACAGATTTTCGGAAGAGGGTGGTGCTGCGATAAATAGGGGGGGGTACCCATATTTGCACTGCCGGGATTTGGCCACTCGAACGAGTGGCTCTGAATCTAACTGAAAATTTGACCTAAACACGGTTTGTTGGCGCTGCGTAACAAAATCCTACAATGGCGGTGCATTTTTAGAACAAAACAAAAACGAAAAAAGAAAGTTAGGAGTACAACGCAGAGGCTGTGTGCAGGTGAAAATCAAGCACCTATACATGACCCCCCTACCGTAGCACCAATCGAGAGGGTGAAAAGGAGAGCTACCCGATGAACAATCCCATGTTTTGTTTTGAAACGCATGACTGCAACTTTTGGCGAGTGCTGGAATAAGGAGCCCGACCAAGGGGAATACGTTTCATCCGAAACGTGCTACCTCTATCGTCGCACGCGGTCAGGCGAAGGTCGTTAGCAAAACTGTTGGTAGGCCCATACCGGTGGGATGTATCGCGAACTTCGAAAATCATGGCCCGCACCTGACCGTTTGTGCGGCTGGGTCATTTCAGCAGGGTTTTATCATAGCACCCACAAAAAGCTCTGCGGCAAACTAAAGCACACCTAATGCTCTGATGACAAAATAACTGGCCTGCAAGGTCGACGAACGAAACATGTCTAACAAAACGCTTACTGTACGAGTGTAGGGTAGCAGTTCTTGACTTGAGAGAAACCCCGTCGGATATATGTAAAGTATTACACCGTAACCCACGCTACTCTTATGCAAGCCAGCGTCTGATCTCCTCCTCGTGTGCCCTCACACTTCCAACGTGCCACAGCAGCTTCAATCCTCCAGGCCCACCATCAACGAATATTATAAGACCCAGCATTACAGGATGGTGACGACGGGCTCCCTTCCCGTCTTGGCATTCCCGAGGGCGCCGCTGCGGCTCCTCCTCCTCCTTCTCACCATCACGACCACCACCAGGCTCGTGAAGCCGGCGGGTGCGCTGGACACCTCGGCAACCGGCACGCCGACGGACGACGCCATCGAAACATGCTCGGTACAGGTGACAGACTGCGAGGCCGACCCCACTTGCCACAGCTGCATGCGGATGGACAGCTCGAGCGCCTCAGAGGCTCTCGAATGCTTCGAAGAGGCCGGAATCGACGACGTCGAGAGCTTTTCGGCGGAATGTTACCACCTCTCGGCCGGTGTCTGCTGCTTCGACTTGGTGTCCGAATTCGATTGCCTCGAGAACGACCAATTCGTGGCTTACTGGAGGTGCTTCCTGGACGCCAAGGGTTGTCCCGAGGAAGAGCTCACGTGCGACAGCGATATTGACGCCAGCAATGGCACTGACGACGGCGGGACTGACGACGGAAATCGTGACGGGACCGACGATGGAACTGGAGGCGGGACCTACGACGGGACCGAATCCGGGACCGACGACGATATCGTTGACGGGACGACCGACGGGACTACCGACGGGGTCGACGGCGGCACCGATGACGGGAACGACGAGGCTACCGACGACGGGAACGGCGTCGGGAACGACGACGGTGACGTCGGGAGTGCAGAAGGTGCAAGCACCGGCGGCGGCTCAACTACCTGCGTCGGGCACGCTTCGTCTCTAGTGGTCGCGGTTTGCTATGCTCTTGTGATTTCACTTCCGGTTGGACGTGCTTGATACCGGCCTATGGAAAGGAAGTGGGCGCGTACGCCCAGGTTGTGCAGTTATGATGTTTAATGAGAAAAATCCTAGTGTGGGGGCTTGACCTCGCGCTTACCGTGGTATCCACATGGGCGGCCAATCCGATATTGCCATGAGTCCGTGATGTAGCAACGAGGGAACCCACGACCCCCCCCCCCCTCTCAACCTGCTTACTCCCCGCGCCCCCAGGAGTTGTGGAATGGTTTTACCGATAGATTGTTTGAGGTGAGACAAAAAACGAGCTGCAATCGATATATATTCTACGTTTGTACTTCGGACAACAGTACAACACTACAATCGTGACAATATAGGCGGTAGAGGGATCGGCCATTGTGTCGGTATGCGCTGGGAGTAAGGGGACTCTTCCGTGTGTGTGAAAACTGGTGTTTAGAACCGACGGCGGGTGTGACCAGCAGTGCCTTGGTAAGCACTGTCGCGCCACCGACTCCCCACATGTTGCATTTTTGTTAGATAAGGGTGGGGGGGGCATTCATTGTTGGAAATCATCCCCCTCACGACTAGTGCTGCGAAAGCGGGGAGGTACCCTCTTGGACGCGTGCTACGGTAGAGGTAGCACGTTTTGGCTGAATCGTTTTCTGAACGGTCGGGTTCCTTAACCCAAATTCGTCGGTTTTTCGTTTTTGTGACGAATAATGTTTCAGAGCATGCTTCGGTCAGGACATTTCTCATCCGGCAGCACTTTCAGTTTCCTTCAAAAGCATTGTTTCGGTGAGGTATATGACGCTCCTTGAGTGAGAAGCCCAGACAAAACGTGGTGCACCTCTATCGTAGCATGTGTCCTGGTTCACTACCGCGTCTGGGCCACTGAAAGCTAAACTTGGGAGCACTTGTTGGGGGGCAGCGTAACAAAACAAATCTCACGGCCAGTACTTACCGTGGATTCAAACGCCATACACGCGTGTACGACCTGCACAAGACCGTTACACAGTACGTGGTGACTTGGTCGAAAGGTTCCAAGTAGATGATGAAAACAACGACCGCAAAACGACGCCCCCCCCTACGGAAGCTTCAATTCTCCCGGAAACCCTATGCCGTGTTTCAGAGGCGACACAAATGGACGAGTTCGCTCTCCCGACCCCCCCCCGTCGTGGTACCCTGTTTCGTTTGCACCGCCACATATCGAGTAACTGTAAGCACATATACCCCTGCACCAATATTGCGCACACGGTTTCCGTGTTGTGGTGTAGCCGTTGCCCGTGAGAAGCACTCTCAGCCCGGCGTGACGGTTTGAGTTTCTATGCAAAATCAGACTATTGTTCAATTGCTGATATTACCTGGAGTTGGCAGCCTAGGCGCATTTTTGAACCGAGCAGATGAGGGAATAGTTTGATGGATTATTCTCGTGACAATATTTCAAGGTCCGAACCGTACGTAGCGGGGAAGTAGGTGGGGGAAGAGTCGGCTGTGAGACGCCGTTTCGTCGTGTCACGAGGTTAATGAAAAGTAGGCCTTAACCATACTATATGAGATTCAGAAACTATAACAAAACCACTCATCTCAAGGTAGAGGATTGCACGTGTGAGATCCTCAGCGGGGAGATATCGACAAATTGGGTAATGGGGTAATGTTTTGATGATACATTTGTTGTCTAGGACTATGTTTAGTACGTGTGGTTGATGCGTGCTACGATAGAGATAACACTTTTTGGGTGAAATACTTTCTGAACGACCGAGTTCCTTAACCCCAAATCGGCGGACTGTCATTATTTTGTTGGAATATTTGTTCTTTGTTTGCTTCTGCCATGGGATTTGCAATCGGATATCATAGCACTTTGACTTTCCTCCAAAATCAGTTTGGGGTGGGAGGCAGAGCTCTTCAAGTAAGGAGCTCCAGAAAACACATGGTGCACCTCTATGGTAGCATGCGTCGGTTGTCGGTGGGATTTCTCGAATATCCTTCTTCGAAGCCATGTTTCGGTGCATGTGTGAGAGTTTGATATCCTTGGGCGAGCAGCCCCGGAAATAATATGCCGCCACTCCTTACCGTACCATTGTACGAAGAGCCTCTATTCTGGTGTGTTTCATATCTGGCGGCAACACGCTTCGACTGGTGTTCGATTATCGCCCAAGCATCTTCATGTGGGACTAGAAAGTAAAGTACCCGAACGACGCACCGATACGAGGCGAGCCTTGTGTGCCTTCGCCTGTATGTTTGTGTGCCGTAAGGACGAGAGCGTTGGAGCATTTATATGTACATATTCGAGGTTGCTTGTGGAGGCCACTTGATGTTGGGACGAAGTTCTTGAACAGGACCACCCGAGCCCCGTTTGCAGAATAGGTCGAGGGTGGGCGCGGGAAATTGCGCGTTACCGCAGACTTCGAGACCCTAGTGTATATACCGGGCAAGGTAGACGCCGGAAACGCGTCGACAGCTAGTGTTGCTGCCGGCAATAGCCGTACTCATCCAAACGTAGGAAATCGCTCCTTTAGCAGCATCACGGAACTGTAAAGCATCACACTGACCGTGACGAATAGGATTCAGTTTCTTGGTTAACTGGATCGCCACGACTAAACAAACACGGAAGGGAAATCCTTGTACTCGAGAAGTGGATATTGCTCGCACCTGTAATATAGAGGGAGACGATAAATGTGCCCCCGGGGGCATATCGTTAACGACGCCCCCGGTAGAACTTTAGCTTATCGTGCCCCGACTGGTGCTACGGTAGGGGGGGTAGCCTGATTTTCACTACCACGTATACTCCACTCGGGCGAGTGGCTCTGTACCTCGCTCAAAGCTGGACTCAGGAATATTTTGTTGTCGCAGAGTAGCAAGCATACCTTGGTGGTGTATATCTCGAAAACGCAAAGCGTTAGGACTAAAATAGTCGCGAAGAAATATGGTGAGTCACTCGGCGGAGTGGCTCACATCCGCTGAAAATATTGGACATTAAAGCGACCCCCCTACCGTAGCACCAGTCCCCCCGGAATCGGGGCGGGAGGTAAAGCACGCCACCACGGGCGATTACGACGATCGCAGGCAACCAGACCTGTATAAGGCTCGTCCACGGCATGTGCTGTTGTGTGATGTGTGTGTGTCGTAATTCCGCCAGTCGTCGCTTCTCGCTCGATACTAAAGACGGCTTCGTGTACTCGTTATACTCAGGATGTTTCCATGCTTTTTTTCTGGGGGCATATCAAGCTAAAAGTTCCTTCAAAAATAGACTACACGAAACCTCTACCACGATCACTCACGACAAACCATAGAGCACCAGACCTGTCGGGGGAGTTTCTGGGGCATGTACTGCTGTGGTGTGTGCAGTGGTTCCGCCAGGCGTCTAATATTGTTCGTTATACAGAGAGGACTTCTTCGTGTTCTCGATACTGAGGACTTTTCCAGGCAACATTTTGGGGGCACATCACGCTCAAAACCAACACCAAAAATAATATACATGATGTACGCACCACAAGCGACCACGACGACCGATGGGCGCCAAACATGTCTGGGGGTTTTCTACAGCATATATATGTTGCTGTGGCGTGCGCAGTAATTCCGCCAGACATCGCTTCTCGCTCGATTTACATACGGGTTCGTGTTCTGCGTACTCAGGGTCGTGCGAGGGAATATTTAGGTGGCACATTAAGCTAGAAGTGCCCCTCAAGGTAGAGTACACGAAGCACGCCACCACGAGCGATCACGACGACCGGTCTCTCTGGGGATTGTGCCTCGGTAGTATGTGCAGTAGTTCCGCCGGCCATCGCATTTCTTGTTCGTTATGCAAGCAGGCTCGTGCTCTCGATACGAGGGAGTACTCATGACCTTTTCCGGCAATGTTTTGGGGGCACACCAAGCAAAAAGTGCCTCCAAAAATAAACTGCATTATTAATCAGCACGCCACTACCATCTATCTATTATATATAGTTCGTCTGATGCCCAAAAAACAATACTTTAATCAAGTGATCTTTGATGCCCACTTTATCATAGCAACTTAGAGTGGAGCAAATGCAAACAAACAAAAAAACATTTATTTTTGTCCCACACACGTCCAAAATGCACGCTTATCCCTACGCCGGTATGCCCGGCACCGTCTTCTTACGTCGCAGGCTGGGATACTGTAGTACAACTCGTACGTGCGCCGTGCCTGTCGTCGTGGCCACAGCGATTCGCGGCTGCTCTGCGTACGGGTATTGCAGCAGTGCGGTTGCTGCTTTTAACCTTTGCTGAGATTGTATCGTTCATCCTCGTTCTGATCGTACTCGTATCGTATGATACGTACGTGGCCTTCTGTCACCGTACGCGACGAAAGCACCACTGCTTTAGAAACGGACGGGGTCTCTGAAGGCCCCTAGATAACGCCCCCTCCTCCTACCTCTGCTCGTGTTCAAAGCCGTCCCGAGTTCGCGAAGCTTGGTCATGTCGCATGGCCTACTTACCAGGTACCACGGGTGGTCCTCGGGAAAACAAGCATACGTATTCCACCCCATACCAGGTACCAGGTACGAGCAGGTACCAGAGATCACCAACAACCATCCTCAAGTCAAGCACCGCCACCATTACCACACCACCAGCTGAGCACCAGCACCAGCAGAAACGTGTCGCTGGTGGTGGTGGTGGTGGTGGTGGTGGTGGTGGTGGTGGTGGTGGTGGCGGTGGTTGCTTGTTTTGGTTTCTAAAACAAATCTCGATCACTCTGCGATGGCGAGAAATAGACGATTTTTGTGAATGCGGCGCAATTAGGTGATACCAGGATACCAGGAATCATACCAGGCTAGACGGTGCCGCGAGACACCATATAGTAGCTCTTCAACGACACACCACGTTCAGCGCCATGCACAGGTGACATGCTCACGTGATATCCTCGCGAGCCTGCATCATGCTGTAATCATGCTGTCTGTGCACGCACGTATATACGTATAAAAAAACCCTAACTTAGTCTTGTTGCGTATGTCTTCAAATAAATGTATGCGTATATGTTTCCAATCTGTCTTGTCCGTTCACGGAACAGCAACGTACCGCCTTGCGGTTTTTCGTTTAGCGCAATCCTCTGCTGTGCGGTGCTGTGCGACTTTTTCTCTTGAATTTTATTTCATTGTACGTACGTACAATGTGCCTGCTGTATGACGTACATACAATGTGCCTGCTGTATATACGTAAGCAGAGTATGCAGTATTTGTGCCCTGTTATAGTTTTCACGAAAAACTCGGTATGCATGCATGCACGAGTCAAATGATCTCGATCATCAGCACAGCCACAGTCTCGCGAGGGATTTTGCAAGGCCCTTTCGCTATGACCGCAAGACAACCGACAACAACAAACAACGAGCTCTCAGGAACAGCCAGCCCCCCCCCTGTCCCCCCTGGCCACATCTATTTCAAATATGTTTTCCATCAAACAACCCGCATTGATTCGGAGTCAATCCCCTTCGTTTCTATTTCCTCAACCATTTGTACTCCTATTAAGAATCTTCCCCAGATGCTCCGAGTATACTCGATACTCCGAGTATCGAGTATTTTTCGTACTCCGAGTACTGAGAGTATTAGAGTACTGGTGGCCTACATACTCGGAGTACTTGGAGTATGAACAGTACTGAAGGCCCAAATACTCCGAGTACTGGGAGTATGAACACTACTTATACTCGAGTATACAACAAGCAGTACTCGGAGTAAAAACATCTACTACGTAAATTACTCGGAGTACTCCGAGTATCGAGAGTATTGGACACCGAAATACTGCGAGTGCACAAAGTACTGTACCTGAAGTATCTTTTCTCGAAAATACTCTAATATTACTCCGAGGTAATGAGAGTATCTGTGAATTGTGAAATGCTATAAACGCCAGTCACATGCTCCCAGAACCTGGGGGGAATGACGGCCGAGTCTTTCAAATGATGCAAAGATGCTCTTAACGTACTTCACACTCCGAGTATACTCCGAGTATCGAGTACATTTCGTACTCCGAGTACTTAGAGTATTAGAGTACTGGCGGCCTGAATACTCGGAGTACTTGGAGTATGAGCAGTACTGAAGCCCCAAATACTCGGAGTACACGGAAGGAGTATGCGCAGTATCGGACCCCGAAATACTCGGAGTACAAGCAGTATCGAGAGTGTTCATACCCAAAATACTCCGAGTACGAGCAGAGTATCCCGGAGTATTGAACCCCGAAATACTCCGAGTACAAGAAGTACCTGAAGTATGCTTTCTCCAATACTCCTTACTTTACTTCAAGGTACTCGGAGCATCTGTGGAATCTTCGTCGTCAATTTGTTTCCAATTTTATCCCTATTATTTTTTATTTGAGCCTCTTATCATCTTCACTACTTGCTTCAATGGCCCTACCGCCGTGGGGGCGGGAGGGCCTCTTATTCCCTAGTTATTGGTATTATTCCATTTGCCATCTGACGATGTGCAGCTCTTATCTCAATAGTACCATTCACATACACCTAATATAATCGCCAATCATCCTCACGACAACCGTACGTCACTACAGTACTAAAAGAGATGGAGCGCCAAGCTTTTGTTCTGTTACATTCTTACTCGAGACTTCTGGAGGCTCCCCGTTGTATCCTAATGCTGCTGTGTTTACCAGAAATTCAACAACAACGATCACTTGTAGTATTATAAACCGATCGTCGGAAATGGTTTCCAAGGGCTACGAGTACGCGGGGTTACACCACCACCAATATCTACAACAGCAGCAGGAATTGCAACATATCACATAGTGTCCGGTTGCCAGTTTTAGGGACGCGCAAGGAATATTCAAGGACAACTCCAGGAACCCTCGTTTATACGTACGTACGGCTCTAGGGCCACGGCTAGGGCCAGGACAAATATTCTCAAAGCGCCAACAGCCTGCTCCAACTGTGAAGATCCGTCTACTGTAGGTACTCTGTTTTTTTGCGACCGGGTTAATTTTAGATATTTCCTGGGAACCTCTCACGCACCGTAAACACCTCCCTCTCCCTCGCTCTGTCGTGTATGTTGTGTTGCAAATCTTGACTGCTGTGGCCTCCTGGTTGTGGGCTCCTACAGTACTGTACACCGATTTACGAGACAACGTCACACACACCTACTACTGAAGCAGCAGCAACAACAGCAGAAGCAAGAGCAGCAGAGGCACCAGCAGCAGAAACAACAGCAGGGGCAGTGGTCCAGGGAGGTCGGACTACCACAGTACTGCTGCAGAGAACAGAGTGGGTTGCTGACGCCAAGTCGAGGTTCTCTTTGCTGCGCTTCGGCAGGAGAACATCCGTCTAAGGTTTTCAGGCGAGTGATGATTTTGTTTTGCTGCTGGTTCGTAGCTGTATGTACTCGTATATGCGTCTGGTGCTACCCATGATGTCCATGTCCGTCAACTCGCTTGTACTCAAATGCACGACGCACAGAAGGCAGACAACCGGGGACCCGATAGAAAATGGTTGTCGTCGTGCGGTATACCAGATACCCCACTACTTATACTCTCGTTACAGTAGTTACTGTACCGACCTCTCCTGTTGTTGTTGTTGCTCCCACCCTGCTCATTTGCTGCTGCTGCTGCTGCTGTCCAGGTGTTTCGCCAAACGTTACAGGATATACGATGTGGCACAGCAGCATCTTAGATCAAATCGCTCGTGGATGCGGTTGTTGTTATTGCACATACAGAAGTCGTTGATCTTGGTTGGCTATTTCGGACCCATAGCAAACAGGACAAACAGAAGATGTTGAACAAAATAGGCAAACAAAAAGGTTTTCGTCTGTACCGCAGGTTCTATTTACTCTTGTTCCCCGTACATAAGAGGAAGTTGATGCTGTTCCGTTGCGCCTGCTGCTACTCCTGCGACACTGTTGATCATGCTGCTGCGAGATTGCTGTTGTTGGTGATGGTGGTCCTAGTGGTGCCAACCGTTTACACTAGAAGAGGTATTCGACGTGTTTGGGATTTCTCCCTCCATGCGATCATGACCGATCCGCTTATTGTGGTGTACTTTTTAACCTCCTATAGTAGTAGCAATGCACCGTTCACAAGTGCGGTACACACATTCCCCCTTTCCTCCATCCAGTTTCAAATGTACAGGCTTTCAGTGCAACTCTAGTCCGCGCCAACTACGGCAGCAATAGCAATACTGCCGGGTTAGGGGTTGGCGTTTGCACGGGCCGTCATACAACATGAACAAACCTACAACAATATTCGTGTTGCATCACAGAGTGCAGATAGCTTGCGCTTCCAGTTGATCCCGATCGCTCCGATCCTGGGTGCAGGATACAGTGTAACGTAGCAGTACTACAGTACAGTATACGCAGTATAAGATCGTCATATGATCCGTAGTATGATACATCGCACTGCATGCTGACATTTAGGCCCATATAATCACAGTACGTAGTGCATCGCACTGAATGCTGACATGTAGGCCGATCCCGGCCGCCGTGTAGCCCTTGTGAGGTGAGCGGTTGTCAACTGTTCTCGGTGATTGGTATATAAAAAGCTCGACGAATCGTACGTACGTACGATGAAATTACATAGGAAGCTGCTTGCTGAAATTTGAACGGAGGAAGTGCAACGAAGAGGAGCAACTCTCAATTTGATGAATGCGATTCCACACACGGCAGCACCGAGCGCCAAAAGGTTAATTGTTGTATTTTGTTGTTTTTTGGTCGTGGTTGTTGTACCATTGTTCGTGGTCGCAAGGTGATTTGTGGTACAGCAGTACAGTAGTGGTCGTTGGGGTTATCATGCATTGTGGTCCGTGGGCTCTCGGGTATTGGCCGGAAAAATGATCATCGCAAACCATTCAAAACCTCCAATGAAGAGAAGACTCGTACGAGTGTGTACTACTGCTGTAGAGGAACGGTATTCTCAACTACAGCAGTATCGTATGAATGCATTGCTGTACTACGCACTCGTACAGCAGTGCTTTTAATACAGCAGTACACTAGACTGTTGCTACTGCTACTACTATTACTGTTACTACTACTACTACTACTACTACTACTACTACTACTACTACTACTACAGTACTACTACTACTACTACTACTACTACTTCTACTACCACTACTACTATTAATACTACTACTACTACTACTACTGTACTACTATGATACAATGCTACTTCTTCTCCTACAACTACTACAGTACCACTACCACCACAAAACCACTACTACTACTGCCACTACTACTGTACTACTCTACTGCTGGTACGACTGGTACTACTAACTACAGCAGTACCACTACCAGTGCTACTACGACGAGTACTGTACCACGTAAACAAGTATACCACAGCTGCTGCTTCTGGTAATATTATTCCTACAGTGCCACCTCTATCGTCGCACGCGTCATAGTCTAAAATAACCCTCCACCGTAACACCCCCCCTCATTACCACACCCCCATGCAATCTGGGGGCTCCGTCTCGAAAGGGATGCGTGGTCAATGGTCAAATGACTAAGGCAAGCAACAAATGAGTACGCCCCCCCCCATGCAATCTGGCCTTCGTCTGTTCTTTACCGATATTTAACGGTAATACTTGATGTCGGTGTCTGGTACCCCCCCCGCCCCTTCAACAATCTTCATGCAAGTGTGGAAATTCAACAAAGTCGGACAGTCTGCAGCTCCCGGAAACGACTACAAAAACAACAACTAGATGCATGCTAAGGGCGAAAGTGCACCACTTCCTTTCGAAGGTTCCATGGTTGAGGAGCTCTAGACCTCGCACCCAAAACGGGTTGACGCATGCTACGATAGCCTGCATGCAGGTGCTGCTACGATAGCCTGCATGCAGGTGCAACATGTTTTTTTCTGAGGGTGGCCACATAAGGAGCCTCTATACCTCCACCCAAAAACTGATTCTGGACAAAAATAAAAGCTCGAAGATAACCCCATGGGCTACATGTATACAGCGACAAACAGCAGGGCAACTCAAAAATGCAAGTTGGACGAATATGGGTTGAGCAGACCGACCATTCAGAAACTGTTTCAGCCAAAAATGACACCTCTGTCGTAGCACGCGTCGGTTTTGAGAAAAAGCCAGAAGGGGCAACTCGATGAAGCAATCCCTAAGTATGTATGCCCCTAGGTATACAAAACCTCATACGTACTGCATACACCAATAATGACATTCTGACCATTTTCGGTTAGGTAACTAGTCCCCGCCACTCAGAAAATTCTACCTCTATCGCAGCACGCTTCCTACTAACATATCGGCCCGGACAAGTTTGATAGCAGATAACACCTGCCCCCCGCCAATGCTTCATGGCGCTTTGCGCCTGGTGCAAGCAATGTCTGCCGGGTTGGTGAAAACGCAACGTGCACCGTCGCGGCATTGTAGGGACGCAAGGGTCTTTGCTCATACAAATTTACGGCGTGCACGAACATGAGAGTCACACCTGCCTACCCCGCCACCCGCCCCCCGCCCGTCACTAACAGCACATAGTTGAATGTCACGAGTAAAAAAAGCAAGTGTAATCACCGGGGTAAGCCTTTCTCCTGTCCCATGATTGACGACTTCATATTCCTCCGCAGGTCGGCACAGTCTCATCAATCCCCTACATACAACACGTGAGGTGTATTCATGGTGTGGAAGCAACTCTCGCGGATAGACGCGGGCCGGGCTCGCCCACGAGAAATTCAAAGTATTTTCCCGAAGCACGGTTATAACTCCTGACGTTTCGAAGACGCCAACGGAGTGGACATCGCCCGGCCCTGCCCAAGAGCTGTCAAACCAATAGCTAAATGGCCAACGCGCTTGGGATCGGTGCATATAAAAACACTGCTAACCTCCCCCCACCACCGTGCTTCCGTCATCGAAGGGATGCGTGGTCAATGGTCCAAATGAATAAGGCATCAACAAAAGTACAGTATGGACCCCCCCACTCCCCGCCCCACGTCTCCCAAGGACGCTTTTCAATGGTCAATATGACTAAGGGCAACAAGCAAAAAATGAGTGCAGACCCCCCCCCCTCCTCCCGCCCCGGGTCGAGCCCGGCTCGTGGGAATGTTAAGAGACGGGTGGGCTGAATCCCTTTCACGGGGTTAACCTGGCGGAACCGTTACAATACTCGCAGGCGAGGCAAGAATCTCACGACGTTTGTGGCGCAAACGGTCAGGTTTCGAGGTGTACTACTTGATCCACCAACACAGGTTTAGAACCTACACCGGTCGCCCCGGTGGTATAACAGGTTTACCACGAAGCCTGTTAGGTTGGTGGTCGAGTGTTCGAGTCTCCGTATGCATAATTTTATTCTCAAAGGACACCAAATGTCGAGAGCGCATATTATTGCGTGGGTATGCACAACTCGACGAGAGTTGACGAGGCAAGAACATTTGCTGAAATCTTATCGCGCTAAAAACCCAAGGCAAGCACCGTAGTAGGGGAGAAATTAAAAGATATAAAGTCATGATCCCGGACCTGAGTCACGACTAACAAGGAGAGATAAAGGCAGAGCGAAGATACTAATTGGGATGAAAATTAAAATCAAAAGAAAAACTTCGGTACGTTATCAACTTCGTCGACCTCACAAATTTCAAGGCAGACGAACCGTAGGAATCAAAGACGGACGTCAGCTTCAGCCGGGTTACGTAGCACCTATTGTTGGTCAGGTGCGTCGCTCAAGGAGCGTTACTATGACGCATGGAACGGTAGAGGTGCGCCGTGTTTTTTTCATGAGGGCGGACACAGACGCATGCTACGATAGAGGTAGCCCTCATTTTTTCTGCTGTTTTGTAGTCTGAATGACGGGGCTCCTTAACTCAAAATCGTCGGAATTTCATGTTTTATGTTGTTGCAAAATGTTTTCATTTTATACTTGAGGGCATCGGATATTTCTTCGGGTAGAACTTTTTTTTCCCTCCGAAATCAGTTTTTGGGTGAGGTATGGAGGTCCTCAAGCAACCATCCTCAGTAAAACACGTAGTGCACCTCTGCCGTAGCACGCGCCATGAAGTACTCTATCCCTCCCCCGAAACCAGATTTACAAAACGAAAAACGATAGTGCCGCCCGATGAACATTACCATGGCACCCTAAGGATAGGATTGAAAACACTACAACACAATAACGAAAGGCCGGAGACGGTTTGGAGTTAGGCAGCCCGATCGTTCATAAACGAAACCATCCAAATAAAGTAGGCTGCTTACTATCGCAGCCCCCGCGTCCTATGTGTCTGGACACCAAGAGCTTTTTTTTCTGAAACGAGTTGGACACTACAATAGTAAAAACCTGATACTGACGCATGCTACGATAGAGGTGCGCCGTGTTATTTCTGAGCTCCTAACTTGAGGAGCGCCATTACGTCGCCGAAAAACTGGTTTTGGAGGAGAAATAAAAGTGCTACCATTCCCGATGAACAATTTCACGACCTGAGTCTAGTATGAAAAATACAACAGCACAAAAAAAACAATCTGACGATTTTGGGTTAAGGAGCCCGATCATTCTTAAATAGTTTAGCCAAAAAAAGGTATACCTTTATCGTAGCACGCATCTACTATATCCGGTCACATAACTTTGTTGAGCTTAACCTTGGCACCCCTGCCTTGCGAAGTACCGGCCACCTTTTCACCTGTACCACCAACCCTCGATCGGCGAGCCGTGACTTGCCGTTGACGACGCCGTAGCCTTGATCGCCTCGTTAGTGGCCGGCAAGGTCAAACGAGAAATCGACGTTTCGACTGGTTGTACGGTGGGGAAGTCGCTTTCAAGTCCATTGCTGTCAGCGGATGAGAGCCACTCCGCCGAGTAACTACCATACTTCTTCGCGGTTCATTAAGTATAAACGTTTTACGTTGGCGAGATATGCACTGCCTGGTTGTGATTGCAACTCTGCGACAACATCATGATACACCTGCGTCCAGTTTTATGCGAGGTACAGAGCCACTCGCCCGAGTGGAGCAAACACGGGAGTGATAATCAGGCTACACCCCCCCTACCGTAGCACCAGTCTAATTATATAGACAAAAGTGCACGAGCTCACTGAATACATTAAACACGTCAATCACTGTCGTCAATGTGTGCGCGCGGAGTTGATGTGCGCAGCGGCCGCCCACGCGAGAGGAGACCGACATTTTGTTGGTGTCCACGTCTGGGAGACGGCCATGTCAGGAGGCGATTAATGAGGCAAACCCCCGCGACGACTCATGTCGTTTCTCGCCTCGGTGGGTTTCAAAGGGGAGAGTTGACCTTCTGATTAACGACACGTGCTACGAAAGAGGTAGCACTTTTTGGCTGAACTATTTTCAGGATGACGGGTTTCTTTGACACAAACTCGTCGGAATTTCACTGTTGTGAAGCAGAACGTTTCATCGTATGCCCAGGCGGTGGGATTGGTCATCGGGGTTTTTGTTTTTTGTTTTCGTCCAAAATCAGTTTTTGGGTCAGGTCTAAAGCTCCATACGTGACCACTGTCATAAATAAAATGGTGCACCTCTATCTTACCATACGTCTAACTTGAGCTTCACTAATTTGAAATTTTGTTGTATCCCTTACGAACGCTCATCATATACACGTTGTACATCAGAAATTGCCGGACTAACTGTGGGGAATGTATGAGGTATTCGCAAATGAAAGGCACGCAGACAAAGACAACTCACACCAAGTCCTCACCAATCAATATGTGGGTCGCGACGGGCAACACACTCGCGGCACCGCGGGTCGTAAATACCACGGACATGCGACTCTCGGTTGACAACGTTTTCGCAAGGGCCCCGGTCCGTGTCGCTTACTGTCGACAGACCCCTTGCCTAACCAAGCCAGTGGGATGTCAAGATTGTCACGGGCCATCCCCGGCCCTGCCCGGTCCGGCGTTGATAATTGTAGATTCTCGAACCCGACCAGAGACTCGGTCTTGATCCGTTATCAAGTTCCTATTTAAAATCCGACCCGCGGGTATCACGTCGGCCCGAAAATACCGTTGGGTTTCCATACACGCGCAGCTGACTCGTGATTTGTTTTTTTTTGTTTTTTTTGTTCCATCCCATTTATTGTCTTAGCACTTCTGTCTTTCTCCCTCCCCAGTCGTAACTCAAATCGGGGGTCACAAAGTAAGCTCCCCTCCCTCCCCCCCCCACTACGGTTCTTGCCTTGATTTCTATCGCGCAGAGGGCTCATTCAGCCTTCCCAACGCTCGTAGACCTTCATCGAATTTTGCTAACTCACGCTCTCGCGCTTTCAGCTAGTCAATATATGTTTTGCCCCGTCCAGCCAGCACCTCGTTCCTAAGTCCGTGTGTGCTTACTGTATCCGCGCAGCGCAAGAACACACGCATTTTGAATTCGACGACAAAAAAACGCAGCAAGCTAAAAACAGAAGAATCAAAACGCGTGGCCAAAAATGATAAGAAGGGTCGATGGTGACAACGATAAAATAACTATCCCCACACATCACAAAGCCACAGGACACAGGGATCATACACAATGCAACCCAACAAATACACTTCAATTGCGGCCAACAACGGACGAAGTAATAATGCCACTCACTGTTGAGGCAAATTTGATATTCCTCTCAAAGTATAGCAGGGGCTGGCACATTCATCGAGTATTCCCAACCTGGACGAAGTAAAGTACGCGCACCTCTCAGCAGGAGGTCCAATCACGACGTTACCTTGGCGTCAAATGCATAAATCAAATATTCTCTAGATGGAACATCCTTCCATGTCTGAACGCCTATACACCGTGTGTTTTTTTTTCTTATGGCACACCCGTCGGACGTGAAGGCGTCTGTATTCATCAATGAGACCTCTGTAATTACATGAAGATGTACGGCGTGCAAAGTACGATCATTCATACAATGGTGATATCGTCAAATTATTCTCATCCGGCGCCACATTTATTTTCCTCCAAAATCATTTTTTCGGTGAGGTAGAACGCTTCTTGAGTGAGGAGCTAAGCAAAAACATGGCGCACCTCTATCGTAGCATGCGTCTATTGTTATCGATTCCGATAGTGACAGGGGGGCCATTTCAGCTGTTCTAACGACAATTTTGTCAATTCGTCTTGTAACGCGCTGTTTTTTGCGTCCAACGCCCGCAGGTCTCTTACCGCACCCGGTGCCTTCCCGACAACAACAGCAACAGCCATCCATCATCATGGTGTCCGGATCCCTTCGGGCCTTCTCGTCAGTGGCGTTTTTCCTCTTCGCCACGACGACAACCACGCTCGTGCGTCCGACCGGTGCCAGTACGGCGACCGCTAGTACTACGCCCACAACGGACGACGACGACGGTGTTGCAGAGGCATGCTCGGCCGAATTAGAAGACTGCAGGGCCGAGGACACGTGCGTCACCTGTTTTTAAGACTCGTCATCAAGCACGCCCGACGCCCAGACGTGCTACGAGGAGGCCGGCATCGACGACATTGAGATCTCGACGGCGACGTGTGACAATATTGTGGATGCCGTGTGCTGCAACAACGAAGTGTCGGCGTTCGAGTGTCTGGATAACGATGCCTATGTCGCCTACTGGGTCTGCTTCTTAGACCTGAGCGGCTGCTCGGAAGACACCATTACGTGCGACGGCGGCACGGTGAGCGGCAGCGACAGTGCCGTCGATGACGATGATGATGATGACGGGAACGACAGCGTGGACAGCAAAGACAATGCAAGTAACGGCGCTGCGGCTGCTGCTGGACCTGCCATCATCGGGAATTCTTGGACTGTCTCCGTCTTTTCCTGCGCTTTCATGGTCTTGCTGCCGATTCTGTGCGTCTCATAGTGAAAGGTGTGGATTATGACAAACTCGATGCAAAAACGTCGAATTTGCGCATACGGTAGCCTTGGAGTAGCCTTCAACGACATCAATATCGCATAAGGCGCGACCTACGTCGCTACAACAACAACTAGTGCAAATATAGCCAATAACGCCAGATATGAGCGTGCTTCAAGTATGTTAGGCTGTCGTTTGATGTGTGTAGTTGCGTTTGCGGTATTCCAGCTGCCGCTCTGCCACCCTGAAAACGGAGCATGAAAAGGCATTCCAAGCTGGCCAATGTTTGATCGTCTGTTTTTTTTCCCTAAGAAATTAGGCATTTACGGGATTGGTTGTCTCGCGTTAAAGAGGGTCCCGTCCAGGCTCTGGATGATCATTGCATCATACCGGCTGTGAGGTTGGGATGGTCGCCTTGAGTAATACTTCGTATTGATTAATTTTTGGTGTCATCCGGTTATACATATTAAGTTCTTTGACCAAACAGAGCGTAGCTCATCCTGAAGTTTTTCCCCAAAAGCCTGCAGCGATTTGTATGCGCACACCACAAATATTATGTAGTTTTCGTGGCTAGGGCATTGTGCGTGGTCGCGAAGACCCCACCCGCCCTGCCTGGTTCGTGAAAACCCAACGTGCTCCGTCCCGGAAGTTTAGGGATACGAGGGTCTATGGTCATACGACTACGGCCGTGCACGATATGTCTACACCCCCACACCACAAGCAATATTGAGTTTTCGTGGCTAGGGCATAGTGAGTCGTCGCGAATACCCCCCCCGCTCGCCCCTGCCTGGTTGGTGAAAACCCAATGTGCTCCGTCCCGGCATTGTAGGGATGCGAGGGTCTTTGGTCATACGTCTACGGCCGTGCACGATATGAGTACACCCCCCCCCCCCCCCCTGCTAGTTGCGTGGGCAACCTTATCGAAAAAAGGGTGTGTTTTATAGCGCATAGCGCTTGACGTATTCGACGATTCACGTGCGACTGGTGCTGAAGTTGGTGGTGTTGTGCTAGCGTTGGCTCTACTAGGCTGGGTGTGCTGGGGTTCAAGTCCTCTCCGCAGCATATCCAACGATATTGCAATTTCCTTGTTTTTAATCGATGCATCAAGGTCACGTATGTATGCACGCGCCTATCGTCGGTTTCGGCACATCGGACGTATGCTACACGATAGGAAGTAAGGTAAACTTGGTTTCGTTGATATTAGTGTACGGGGCTCCTCAGCTGGATGGCTACCCGCTATATATCCTTTAATAAGGGCTGTTCGCGGGTCATGACCCGACACCCGGGTCAGGTCGGGAAATGTTCACACGCTCACGGGTCAGGTCCTGACGGGTCAAGGGGTTTTCAACTCTCGCGGGTCGGCACGGGTCGGGGTCAGGAGGCTTCCAAAATCTTGCGGGTCAGGTCGGGTCAGCTGACCCGACTCGATCTGACCCGACCTGACCTGACCCACGAGGTTTGACCTGACCCGCAAACACCCCTGCCTATTTATGTTGCAACGGTTTAATGTTTTACATGTAGGCAACGGGAAGGTTCATCGTTCGGCAGAAGCCAACACATACGTATTCTTGGGGGAAGTGTGGAGATCTTTAAGGGAGGAGACTCCTATAACATTTACCTGGTAGGCGTTTATCCCTTTTGCACCAAGTGTTGCTGGTCGGTGAGGTATGAACGGCACGACGCCGCTAAGGCATCTGGCAATCACTTTGGGCCACGTAAGGTTGTTAGGACATTTCGGCGTGCCTTGCGTTTGTACCGGAACAGTAGATCATTGGTGATACGTACGCAGAATTAACGCCAATCTTCATCATTCTTGTGTCAGTAGGATAATAGCTGTTGGGGATCATCTCCATTTGTTGTCTGCAAGTACCCTTCTCCGTAAATCCCTTGCCCGCGTTGTCAGGCTGTACTCCCCCTGCCTCGTTTGTTTGAAATGGCCCAGGCGTTCGGCTTTGACCTCAACGCGTCCCTTGATGAAGGTAGGGGAGATTTTGTCGAAAATGCTTCTGTCCGACCGAGGTTCTTGACCCAATGTTTCTGGAACGCCATGAGTCCTTCCGCTATTGATCGTGGTTTACCTAGGCTGTGGGAGGGAGTATATATATAGGGTTGCAGTTTTTTGTTTTACTTTTATCAACAAGATTTGGTTTCTAAACATGAGTTGAGGACATCCCCAAGAATGTAGATAACCTCATGCACGCCTTAGACTGCTCGCTACCGTGGGCATAATTCGTTGTATGGGTTGATTTAGACATCAAAACGAGGCGGGTGCGCCTACCCTGATGCTTAGAGCGGATCCACTTGAGCTGTTGTTTTTGTGTAGCCCACACACCACGTATCGATCGCGCCCTATGACGCATGCTGCGGTAGAGGCGTCATCACGTGACCATCTTTCACGCGTCGGACCGAGAGTCCATTCCCGTTTCATGATCAAAGTGACTGGTGGTACGGTAGGGGGTGTAACCTGATTTTTACTACCACGTTTACTCCACTCGGGCGTGTGACTCTGTACCTCACTCAAAACTGGACGCAGGTGTATCATGTTGTTGTCGCAGAGTAGCAAGCATACCAAGGTGGTGCATATCTCTATAGAGTAAAAGGGTTAATAATTCTATAACCGCAAAGAAAAATGGCGATCACTCGGCGGAGTGGCTCTCATCCGCTGAAAATAATGGATATAAAAGCGCCCCCTTTACCGTAGCATGCGTCAAGTATCGCAAGAAACATCTATTTGCCGATCTTGTATGTCTGATCTACAGTAGTTAGCTCATCACGTTGCCGGGTAGGACTCGGTATTATCTGCACCATCTTCAGTAGCACATACACGCCTCCCTGGGTTAGATACGTACTATGCAGACACTGCATGGCCTCTCCCAGCGGCAGGCGGGACACCACGTTATAATCTAGATCATCATTTCCACGCGTGGAAGTTTTACGCCCTCACCGAGAAGTTTCCTTCGGACGCGAGATACGACGTAGTAGGTAGAATATTTCAAGATTTTGCGTTTTTTTACTGTCAGGACACACTTTGAGGTGATTGTGGCTTCGCTAGAGGGATGTGTTTCTCAGCAGACTCAGGTAGAGGTTTCGGCCACATGCACGTACGACGTGCAAACGGAGTACCGAGTTAAGAAACGCCTTGCGCCGTTTCCAGAGCAATTGCTGAAAAGGTAAAACAGCTCTGAAATTGTTTAGACCCTGGTCAGCCCTTAAGCCCAATACCCTACTGCCTATCACGGGAACATGATTCGTTTTTCTCCGTAAAATCAATAGCAATGAAGTTTTAGCAACGGAGTTTGTGGAGGTCGTTACGTGATCAGTGATTCAGCTATTGTATTATGACGAGTACTTTGTTTCGTTTTCATTGTTTTATTCTCCCCCCAATTTTCAATCTTCAGTTTTCGTTGTTTTATCCAACCCTTGTGTTCGAGTTTTAATTTCACCATTTTCGTCTATTATCGGGTATACATACACGAAGTTTATGATACTATAGATGCGTACCTTGTATGATACGTAATGGTATACACCAGCTCGTTTCAGTATCGTTCCGTCACATACTATACCGTGCACACGGTTCCGCACTTGTTTGTGTTTTTCTTCTAATCTATATGTATAGTTGCGGAGTAGGGAGCACGGCGAATAGATATATAGCGAGTGCAATACTTGGGTAAAGGGTTGCTGTTGTTGTTATCGTCACATTAAACTCGTTTCAGTTGCTAATCCCTATAGTCTGATCTAGCAAGACCACGGCCCGTGGTCACAAAAGTGCTAGAGCCATCAGAGAATCCTAAAGAACACGTACACTTAGCAGGGAAAGGATTCCCCAGCCCGAAGAGGTACTACACCAAAAAATTCCTACAGCATGCTATACGTGTCCAAAACTGAACTACAC
The DNA here is from genome assembly GCA_008828725.1 of Saccharina japonica. NCBI lineage: Eukaryota > Phaeophyceae > Laminariales > Laminariaceae > Saccharina > Saccharina japonica. The sequence goes on from MEHQ01004114.1 coordinate 22,562, forward strand.
GCCCTCAATCTCCATTCGACTACAGCAGCACCCCCCCCCTCCCACTCTTTACCAATGAATTTGCCGACTACAGCGTAACTACTGTCTGAAGTGCTGTCTGTACAAAAACACACGGTAGGCGTGGGAACAAGATGGAGCACGCAGCTGCTGTCTGAAGTGCTGCCGGAATGACAGTCCGCGGGCACACAGTGAAAAAGAACAGCCAACCAAAGCCATCACGTCAATTGACAATTGCCCGAATCTATCCTGAACGTCTGTGTTAGGCACAGCATTATAAACATCGACACTGATTAGGAATCGTTCCACATTGAAGGGGTCTTCCACGATCAGGCACACAATGAAGGCACCCGGGGTGTCCGTGCCATATCTGCCGCGTCTCTCTACAAAACCAGTGACGTCATCCACACAGACCCAACAACGAAATTCAGGGGAAAGAACGAAAAAAAACAAAAATGATTGTCCGTTCGTCACGGGTCGATGTCGTCCGTGCTCCGGATGGCTGCTCCGCGCTGCTGTGCTGCTGCTGCGGCGTGCTGCTGTGATCCGGCGCGCCGCTCCGGTGCCACTTGGCCAGTCCTAGCACGACCACACTCGACCTGCTCCGTTCGTACTCGCTCTCGTTGTTGTCCTTCCCATTCGGCTCCTCGCTTTCTCCCTCGTTGCACTCAGGGTGCTTGGTCTGGAAAATAAAAATTCTCGCGCTGAAGGGATTGACCAGTCCAACAACAGCTCGTCGCCACACGCTCCCTCCTCCTTTGATGGCGAAGCCAGGTTACTGAGATAGTACAGCTCCCTCTAGCAAACACACGTAGGGCCGTGTACATAGTGTCCGTCCACCTTTCTGATGGCGTCTGCCTCCGCGCACAAAAGTGAGATGGACATTGATGTCTACACCGACGGCCAAAAAGGCCCGTGCATCTGAACTTTTGCGCCTAACGCACCAGTGCCGATTAACTCTACCGCTGCACACGCTTCGCGGCGGGTGCGCAGCAGCAAGAAGGTATCGGTCCGCTTGAGGGTGAGCCTAGCCTTGCTCGCTAGAAAGACCCCCCCCGTCGCTATGGGCCATGCCAAAGCAAAAACTTTGCCGAGGCAGCGAGGGGAAGAAGGGAAGTATGTGTGAATGGGTATTCTATTCAGTACACGCAGGGGAGGATAATTGGTTGAACGATATTGGTGGCATTCGACGGATTTTGTCAGCTTTTTAATTCTGAATGGATAGTACCCTGCACATTGTCGGAAGGCAAATAATATAATAATAATATGCACATTTTGTTATTGCCTGTTTTGGGACGACACGAAGGCAATTCCGGAAAACGAGCTAACAACGTGAGAACATCATATTCCGACGAATGCTACGATAGACGTATGCGACGATATAGAGATACACCATGTTTTGCCTTAGCTCCTAACTTGAGGAGCTCAACACCTGACCCACAAAAAACGTTTCAGAGGACAATAAACGTGCTACCCGATCAACAATCCCATGTGCTACAGAAGGTACACTACGGAAAAAAAGGGTAGGACACAATCCTTTGAGTTTGGGTTAAGGAGCCCGATCATTTAGAAATTATTTCTGCTGAAAAACGCTACCTTCATCGTAGCACGCGTCGAAATTGAATTATTTTTCGGCCATGCGTCTTTTGTTCATTAGGTATCGCGCACGTTTACAGTAGTTCCCCCCTCAAAAATCTGTCATTTTCAGTGAGGCTTAGATCTCCCTCCGCAAGTGAGAAACCTCCAAAAATGGCATGTATGCAGGTGCAACCTCTACCGTCATAGTAGCATGCGTCTGCAGTTTGTATTTTTATGGAGATATGCACCGCCGCGAGGTGGTGTGTTTCATTCAGGCTGCGCCAATAAAAACAAAACCAAGGCCACTGTTGAGTGACATTCCAGAGCCACTCGCCCGGGTGCAACCTGTTACCGTATTTTCACAGTCAAGATGTGGAGGAAGCATGCTACGATAGCCTGCATGCAGGTGCACCATGCTTTTTCTGATGATGGTGGCCCACTTAAGACTAAAACTGATTATGATCAAACATAAAAATGCTACCCAAAGAAAACCCCATGGGCTACATGTATACAACGACAAACATTGCAACACAGAAATCAAGTTGGACGAAGTTGGGTTAAGAAGACCGATCATTCAGAAGCCGTTTCAGCCAAAATCGATACCTCTATCGTAGCACGCGTCATGTCTCCCTTAGCGCGTTCAGCAAGCGATGTAAATCTTTATGGGCTAACCTTGGACGAGTTTTCCGGGTGCTCGTCTGATACGTTTTCAGGGTTCTAATTTGGCACAGTCCTATACGTGGAGTAGACTGTCGACGGCGTGAAAGTTAGCAGGAAATAAATCCACTCAAACATGTCACAACAGTAATCGCGATCAAGGTGAAACGTTTATTAAAAACACCAGGTTCCTCATGCCATTCGGGATTTAGGCTGATGATATATCGGTGTCAGTACCCGCCGCACGGAAGGCGTGTATCATTTGCCCGCGCTACGTACTCGTGGCTTTGCAGGACGGGCTTGAAGTATCGGCGGCATTGACGTAATTCTTGTAATGCGTCTGTACCCACATTAAAGTTTGTCTGGTGATAGCGCACGTTCCGGTGGAGGTTGGGTGCGGTTTGCCGCGTGCCCGGGTTGAACCTCCAGGAACACTATTTTGGTTTGTTGTGACAGTATCTATCACCGATGTCGAACTTGTTTTTGATGAACCGTTTGTCATGCTGGCCGGCATGTTCCATAGTTATTAATCCGCGACTCGTAGCACGCGTTTGGCATTGATTACAAATGTTTGCGAGGACCCTCTGCTTCATGACCGAAGAAGTCTCGAAAACTCGAACCTAGGAGGCAGAACGCATGTTGACATCTTATATGAACAGACGATGAGACGGCGATATTACCGACACTGGGTTTATAAGGCCTCGCGATTACTTCGAAGCCCTGGGATGCTAAGGTTTAGCAGGGCCCAGAGTGGACGCGGGGACACCCACCCTGCATCAGACATCGAACACATATGATACGAAGGTACTGAACGTACTAACGCATAACGTGGGCATTTAAGCACGCGAGGCATATGTTACGAGTATCGACTTATGACTGTGATCGATACCGCACATCGATCGTTGGGTCTCATACTTGGCGCAGTATTGACCGTAACAAACGTTGAGCTTCAATGTTGGCAGTTATTTGTTCCCTTTTTGGGCAGAGGAGTGTTACAATAGAGATAGCACTTTTTGGTGGGAAACGGTTTCGGATTGGTCGGGCTCCTTAAACCCAACCTCGTCTGACTTTCATCCTTGTGTAGCAATATTTTTCATACTAGACTCAGGCCATGGATTTTTTCATCTCGGGGGTAGCACTTTTATTTTCCTACAAAAGCTATACGTACTGCGGCGGCGTATGGAGCTCCTCGAGGTAAGAGCTCAGAAAAATCAGGGTGCACCTCTATCGTAAGATCAAACTCCGAAGAAACCCTGCCTCACGCTACATACCTCGACAATGATACAACGGGCAAGATCTACATTTGGAAACATGTTATTACAAATACATTCCGAATGGGCCTACGGCGGGGGGTGGGGGGGGGGGTCTGGCGCGGGTCTGCACTACATGCCCAGCCGCCGAATATATGCTAAGAATTGCTCGTCGGTATGACACCTTGCTCGACGTCCCTTCAAGTCTGAATCCAGATTCTTAAGCAGCACAGAAGGTTTGAAACTGTACGAAGAAAAGACTCCCGCTTGAATTGTTTCGCCCTTCCCAGACTTGTCGAAAAGTGCGAAGAACAAAGCAGAAGATAGGTTTTTGTTTGGTGTCGTCAACAACCTTTCTCTCCCTGTCGTCAACAACCTTTCTCTTCCTTCGTTGGATCTTCGTCTGCCACTGCTTGCTGCTGTTGCTGCTGCCGCTACCGCTCCTCCTGCTCCTGTTACTCCTGTTCCTGGTATTGCAGCTGCTGCTGCTGCTGCTGCTGCTGCTGCTGATCCTTCTCCTACTGGTGTTGTTTGCATGGCGCGGTCGCTTCAATCAGTATGAGCCGTGGCAGCCAAAACTTGCTGGCAAGAAAATCGCGAGGAAGGGAGGTGGCTGTCGTGTGTGTACGTACAGTAGGTCCTACGATACTACTGTATGCTGCTGTATCGTATGCGGATGATGAGGATACAACCGTGTAGATCGATGCAAATGGACAGGTCTGCGCATGGGTGCGCTGATGGGGTGTGGGCTTCCTCCTACTGGAGCGCCAAGCTTGTTCTATTAGAGTCCCCATCGAGACTTCTGGAGACTCCCCGTTCTATCCAAATCCTGCCGTTTACCAGCAATTCAACTACAACGATCACTACAGCAGTATTACCCGATCGTCCGGTAAGGGTTCCCAGGGCTACTCGGACACCATCAATATCTTCAACAGTAGTAGAAATTGCAGCATATCATAGTGTCCGGTTGCCCGTTTCAGGGACGCACAAGGCGCAAGGAATACTCAAGGAATACTCCAGGAAAACACCAGGAACTCTAGAGTAGGCCTAGGGTCAAGACAAATAGTCTGAAAGCGCCAACAGCCTACTACAACTGTGAAGATCCATCCAGGTACACGTTTGTTTCTACCGGTTATATCCTGGGAACCTCTCACACACCGCAAACACGTCCCTCTTTTCCTCCCTCTGTCGTTTATGTGGTGCAAATCTTGACTGTGGCCTCCTGTGGGCTCCCTACACCGATTCACGAGACAACTTCACACACACACACCTACCGTATCACAGCAATTGCAGCGGCAATAGCAGCAGACGCAGACGCAACAGTAGGGGCAGTGGTCGAGGGTCGTCGGACTACTGTAACTCTGCTGCAGTGAACAGAGTGGTTTGCTGAACCCAAGTGGGGGTTCTCTTTGCGCTTCGAGAGGAGAGCATCTGTCTAAGGTTGTCAGGCGAGTGCTTCTTTCTTTTGCTACGAACTGTGGTCTTCTCCTTGCTGTATGTATACTTGTATACTCGTATGTTGCCCATGATATCCATATCCGTCAATGCGCTTGTTTCCTGGTCGATGTCGGCCCAGACTCATGAGTAGCAGCTGCGGTGGCACTCGTACGACGCACAGAACGAAGACAACCGGGGACCGTATGCAATATGGTTGTCATACGGTATACTATCAGACACGCCACCTACTCTGTACCGACCTCTCTTGTTGTTGCTCCATGCCTGCTCATCATTTGGTGCTGCTGCTATCCAGATGGTCGGCCAAATAGTACACGAAATACGATGTGGCACAGCAGTAGACCAAAACGCTCGTGGGCGCTATTGTTGCTATTGCACATAATAGGTACGGTGCAGTAGTGGTCATCGCCGTTGGCTATGAGGGGGAACCATACTAAAAAGGCCCAAGTATTTGCTGGAAAAAATAGGCAAAGTATACTCGTACAGGTTTCTGTCTGTACCGTATCCGATAATTATCCTCCCCCTTTCGCGAAGTGGATTGATCCCCACTATTATAATAGCTCAAGTACTCTAGTTAATTGCAATTCATTTCATCCACCCCTATCCACACTAATTACTGTCCCCTGAAATAGAAATTGGTCGCTGTTCCGTCGTCCCTTCGGCTATATTGAACTCCTGCGCCACTGTTGATCATGTTGCTGCTCCTATTATTGCTGTCGGTGATGGTGTGATGGTGTGGTCCTGGTGGCGCCAATCGTTAACACTAATAGAGATCATGACCGATCCGCTTGCGGTGTATGCTTTCACCTGCTACATACAGCAGCAGTACACCCTTCACACGAGTGGTGTTCACCCCCTCCCTCCTCCATCCAGTGTAAAATGTACGTACAGTCTTTCAGTCGAACTGCGTTCGGTGCCAGGTACGGCAGGCAGCAATAATAATACTGCTGGTGTAATCGCCGTGTGAACGCTTGCACGGACCGTCAAACATCATACCCACAACATTATCGTGTCCAAGCACAGAGTGCAGATAGCATGCGCCTGTAGTTGACTGCACTCGTTGCGATCCTGGGTGCAGGACACAGTGTAACGTAATACCGAAGTCATCGTCACATGATCCTGGTACGTCGCACTGCATGCTGACATGTAGGCCGATATGGTCAGTAGTGAATCGGCCTGCATGCTGACATGTAGGCCCATCTCGATTTCCGCGCAGCCCTTACGCGTTGTGCTCGAATGTTCTCGGTGGTCGGGACAAGCTTGACGATCGCGAAGAAATAATATGGAACGCATACGTCGGGATCCTATAATCCTCGTTGCTGAGAATTTCAACGGAGGCAGTGGAGCGAAGAGGAGCAACTCTTTATTTATTTGATGATTGATGTATTTTCAGAAACGGCAGAACCTCGCGCCCCAGAAGACAGCTGTTAGGTATTGTTCTTGTTGTGATTGTGGTTGTTGTACAGGTATATAGCATACTTCGTGGTCGCAAAGTGGTGGTTCCTTCATTGTGGTCGTTGAGTTTGTAAATGCATTGTGGTCCATGCGCTCTCGGGTACAACGGACATATGATACGTAATCGAAAATCAATTATTATGCCCAACTGAAGAGAAGAATCGTATGTACTCCGTGCTGCTGTAGAGTGCCAGCATCCTCAACTACAGTAGTGTATGCATACATGCAACTCGTAGCTCGTACCTGTGCTACGTATGTGTACTACTGTTGCTACTGCTACAGTACTACAGTACCACTGCTACTACTATTACTACTACTACTACTACCACTACTACTACTACTACTGCTACTACTGCTGCTACTACACTACTACTACTACTACTCCTACTACTACTACTACTACTACTACTACTACCAGTACTACTACTGCTACTGCTACTACTACTACTACTACTACAGTACTACTGCTACTACTACTACTACTACTACTGCTGCTACTACTACTACAGTACTTCTACTACTACTACTATTAATACCACTACTCCTACTACTACTACTACTACTACTACTACAGTACTACTACTACAGTACTACTACTACTGCTGCTGCTGCTACTACTACTACTACTACTACTACAACTACTGGCACTACTCTCACTACTACTACTACTACTACTGCTGCTGCCGCTACTACAACTACTACTGGCACTACTATCACTACTACTACTACTACTACTACTACTACTACTACTACTGGCACTACTATTACTACTACTACTACTACTCCATCAGGTGCACTACTATTACTACATACCGCAGTACGACTGCTACTGTTGCAGTAATACTCTACTGTACAGAGATATTTACAACCACGGTAGTACCACTACGAGTATCACTGCTACTACTACTGTACTACCACTTAAAGCAATACCTGGTACTCCACTGCTGCTTCTGCTAATCCTACTCCTACAATACCAAACATACTGTAAAAAATGCAGGAATATTCAATTGGGAGTGCCCTGCTTCTGTACAGGTGTTCTGACCTGTTTGTATTTTCCAAACATCCAAGACAAGTATTCACCTTATCTCCGCATTTTATCCATCGATGCCTTCCTTAACTCAAGATGGAAATCGCTTGTTATGACATTATTTTTCTTCAACACTTGTTGTTGTTGTTGTGTTTGTTTTTTTATTTGAGCTCAACTTGGTTACACGAGAAATACTTCCAAAGAAACCGCGAGTGCTATATTGGTTTTGAACTGTCAAATAAGAGCATGCTTCCAAGTATCAGAGGTACATAGATAGTTGGCCTCGTGCAGACGTTGAAAAAAATCGCAAACCCCCACAAGGTCTCGGCGCCACCTCTCATGACGCTACGCCTCTACGCGTAATGGTTTTCGCTACGTTTTTTTTCTGCATTCTCCACAACAAGTCGGTTGACGCTCACAGAGGCATGCTACGATAATAAAGGTGCACATTGATTTCGCTGATTTCTTCGCTTGGGGAGCTCAATACCTCATCGATAAAACACGCGTTTTGCAGGGAAATAAATACCATGTTCACTTTACCGTGACCTGCGTCTTACCTCTCGAATGATAGACCGTGTATTTCCCAGTCATCCGCGATCGGGTCTAGGCGTATACACCAGCTACGAGGGAGTACGCACGTCAGTCGCCACCCGCTGATACCGTGAGTATTCCATGATAAGAGTTCGGTTAAGGAGCCCCACATCACTCAGAAAACGTTTCAGCAAACAATACTACCTCTAACGTTGCAAGCGTCCACAATATCCAAGGGAGGGGGGCGAGGTCTTCAGGGTACGTTTCGCGTCTCGACTGGTGCCACGGTAGGGGGGGTAGGCTGATTATTACTACCCCGTTTACTCCACTCGGGCGAGGGATTCTGTACCTCACTCAAAACTGGACGCAGGTGTAATATGTTGTTGTCGCAGAGTAGCACGCATACCATGGCGGTGCAAATCTTGAAAACGTAAATCGTTACGTGTAGGGCTTAAGAACCGCGAAAACATATGGTGGTCAGTCGACGGAGTGACTTTCATCCGATGAAAATAACGACTTAAAAGCGACCCCCCGGCCGTAGCATGAGACTCTCCCTTTGCTGCAGTTCGGAAACCTTACTGCGGCACTGAGGGAGACTTCGGTCTTCTAATAGGGGATACTGTTGTAAACTATTGACTATCTGGTATACACAATCCATTTTGAGGAACCAAGAAACATTTTTGGGGACTTCTTTGGCAGATATTCAGTCAAATGATGTGGAGTCTCAAATCTGGAGTCTGGAGTCTGTAATCTAGGACCCCCTCCCCCCCCGTATAATGCAGTGTGTTTATGGTAAGGCACCCGCGAGGCAGTTTATAGTGCTTCCATTGCTGTCTCGGGAAGTGTTCACACCAGAAAGTAACTTAAAATCATTGAAGCTGTCATTCATGTGCAAGTCCGCCTCACACGCGGTTTATAGTGACGCATGCTACGGTAGAGGTGCACCGTGTTTTTTATGAGTTCCTCACTTAAAGAGCGGCATACCTCACCGAAAAATGATTTCGGAGGGAAATAAAAAGTGCTCCCGGATGAAAAATCTCATGACCAAAGAATACTATGAACTATACTTCGTCACAAAAATGAAAGTCCGACGAATTTGGGTTAAAAAGCCCGATCGTTCAGAAAACGATTCAGCCTAAAAGTGCTACCTCTACCGTAGCACCCGTCTAGTAGGATGCAGGTCACCCTTCATGCGACTCGCCCAACGCCTCACGGCGCTTCGCGCTTTGTGCTAGCAATGTCCGCCTGGTCGTTTAAGACCCGACATGCTCCGCCCCGGCAATATAGAAGTGGGGGAGTCTATGGTAATACGGCCACGGCCGTGCATGGAAATGAAGTACACACACCCCCACCCCCCCCTTCCGAGACAAGATTTCAAGGTGAAACTGAGTTTGTTCATCAGATACACATACCACAGGCACGTGTATACCGCTATGGGCGTAAATATGAGGACCGTTTATATTTTAATATTATTGTCAAGTGGTCTTTATATTTACGCCCATAGTGATACTAGAAGGTGTTTTGTGGGGGGAATGTTATGTTAATAAAAACATATAAAATATATTTTTTGATTAAAATAATCATTTTTTGTTGGCGTTGTGTCGCCCCTGGTGCAAAATCCACCTGCCTAAGTCTATCGCGGCCAACAACCATTCGTCTTTACTTTATATCACGGACGCCCTCCGATAGACCACGCGCAGCAGAGACGCAAGAAAGAATGGCACGCGAAGGTCATCTGACGGTTCGATTGATTGCAACCTCATCGCTAGACCATAGCGTGCACTGAAGTAAAATATCCTACGGGTATCGTGCATTGAAGTCAAATATCCTATTGGTAGTGGGCAATGATGAGGCGCGATGATACCGAGTGTGGAGCTAGTGTAACGACCCTTGTAACACGCGAGACGCGTGCTACGGTAGAGGTAGCACTTTGTGGCTTAATCGTTTCCTGAACGATCGGGCTCCTTAACCCATATTTGTCGGACTTTCATTTTTGTGACGAATACTGTTTGAGTCATACTTCGGTCATGACATTTCGCATCCGGCAGCACTTTTCTTTTCTTCCAAAATCAGTTTTTTTCGGTGAGAGGTATGACGCTCCTTAAATGAGAAGCTCAGAAAGAACATGGTGCACCTCTATCGTAGCATGCGTCGCGAGCCCTACCTACATATTACAGACGGATTTGCCACCGACCGAACGTTTTAAAGCCGTATCAGGGGTATCGTATCGTGCGGGTTTTTCCAACGTTTGTCCTTCACGCGTGCCGTCTTTTGCACACAACAAAACGAGGCCGCCACGCGCTCTTTGCGGAGTAGCCGGGCGCGATGCAGCGAGAAGCAGCGCGAACGACGCCCTAGCCCCTGTTTGGAAATCGTCGCGTGGGATCGCGCGGCCTTTTGTTGTTTTACGCATCACTACCTTTTCACCCGCCCTCGACCTGTGCGGGACAGGGCGACGACATACCTCGCCGTTTTCGGTCATCCGACCACTGGTCGCGCAGAGATATTTCGACGGAGGGCGAGATTGCGGATTTTCCGACAGTGCATCGGCAATGGCCAGACTCTGCAAATAGACTCCCAACCCACGTACACCAACGCCACAGGACCAAACATTTCAACCGCAATCAAACCACCATTCCAGATGACGATATGCTACGGCCGGTATCGAGGTGGCTAGCACCAATATCTTCAAGGGGTTCCCCACGTCGGGAGCTTTTTACGCCAACGATGTCGTCAATACTGCAAGATGAACGCGATAAACAAAATCAAACAGGCTTTGAAATTGTGATGCGCAATACAGTACGCGACATATGTTGACAATCTCTTAGTTTTTGAGCCAAACTGAAATTTTCCTACGTGAGAGTGTGTGCGTTCTCACTATTTTCAGTACAAAAACATCGCATTCTTATAAGTTCCCCAACCTCTCAGTCTCAAGTTCTTTAAGTATCAGGTTATTAACACATATGTCGCGTACTGGACACATCAGACGGAAATGTTCTCGGGTTAGCTCGTCCGTTGAGGCGTCCCCGTTATCGCGAATAGTTTGGGATATACAATAATCAAGAATAAGCCTCCAACCCCCCCCCCCTCTGCCTGGTTGGTGAAAACCCAACGTGCTCCGTCCCGGCATTGTAGAGATGCGAGCGTCTATGGTCATATGACTACGGCCGTGCACGACATGAGTACACCCCTCCCCCCCCCCTGCCCCCCTCATTACGACAACCCCATGCAATCTGGCCTGGGTCTGCTCCGGTGATACCTAGACGCATGCCACGGTAGAGATGCAGCAACATGTTATTTTCTGAGGGAGATCACCTGAGGGGCTCTGTACGCCACTCACAAAGTAGGTGTGGAGAAAACGAGGCGTGCTACGGTAGAGGTAGCACTGTTTGGCTGATTTTTTTTCTGAACGATCGGGCTCCTTAACCCAAATTGGTCGGACTTTCATTCTTGTGACGAAATATGTTTCAGAGTATACCTTGGTCATGAGATTTTGCATCCGGCAGCACTTTTGTTTTCCGCCAAAACTATTTTTCGGTGAGGTATGACGCTCTTTAAGTGAAGAGCTCAGGAAAAAACATGGTGCACCTCTATCGTAGCATGCGTCAAAAACAAAAACGTGCCCGTACGTACCCGAGAATCAAATCCATGGCCTGAGTATTCAATGAAAAATATGGAAACACAAGAATGGAATACCGACGATATTGGGCTAAGAGCCCGTTTTAACGAAGAAAAAGCAATCAATTTGGAAAGAAAAAAAAAATCCGCTTTTCATCGGTCAACGCGCGCACCAGCACAAAAGATTGGGATCTTGAAGGGTGCTGGTGCGTGTGTTGACCATTGGTAAGCGAACTTGAATTTTATTTGTTTCCAAATTGAATTTATTTTATATTCGTTAATATGGGCCCTAAGGAGCCCCGATCATCCACAGTATAGTTCTTTCAAACAGTGTTTCCTCTGTCCTAGCACGCGTCCTTACTGCTAACAAACCTCTTCGTTCCCACGACGCAGGGTAAGGCAGAGGTGCACCAATTATGTTCTAAGGCTCTCCGACGGATGCTACGATAGAGGTGCATCGTGATTTGCCTGAGCTCCTCACTTGAGGAGCTCCATATTTCACTCGAAAAACGATTTCGGAGGAAACCAAAAGTGACACCGACCAACAATCCCATGAGCTAGGTATACTATCGAAAATTTAGCAACAAAATAATGAAAGTCGAACGAATTTGGGTTAAGGAACCCGATCATCCAGAAGAAAAAAAAAAGCCAAACGTCCTACCTCAATCGTTGCACTCGTCCTCCCCTTGATGAGCTCTATACCTGTCACCCAAAGCTAAACGGTGCAACTCGATAAACCAATCCCTCCCGTATGGTCTAGCCATATATAACCTCATATATTAAAAACGACTTTTTGAAATTCCAGTGGTTCGAAATACTAATGAGCCCTCCGTCCTTCTGAAAATATTTTAGCCAAACAAAACTGTTACGAGTACTTCTATCGTACCACAGTCCCAAACGCCCTAGCTGCGGGGCTCCCATGCATGGTGATTGTCGTCCCGGGTAAGTTTGATAGCACCAAACTCCCTCCCCACAACCGCACACTCGGTGATATACCAATTAACAAGCAAGTGACACATGCTAAAATAGAGGTGTGCACCATGTTTTTGTTCCTGAGCTTCTCACTTAAGGAGCGTCATACCTCACCGAAAAAACGATTTTGGAGGAAAATGAAAGTGCTGCCGGATGAGAAATATCATGGCCGAAGTATACTCGTAAACATTATTCGTCACAAAAATGAAAGTCCGACGAATTTGGGTTAGGGAGCCCGATCGTTCAGAAAACGATTCAGCCAAAACATGCTACCTCTACCGTAGCACGCGTCAAGTGTTACCACCGGGGTGTGCATTCTTCTGTTTTACACCCTACCGTCGCACGTCTCATCAATCCATACACAGACACGGAAGGGGTATCATGTGTGGAGTCAACTCTCGCGGATAGGCGCCGGCCAGGCGCGACCACAATCGTTCAAAACCCTTGACCCGAAGCAACGACTCGGTCCGTAAGGTTTTCAAGGCAACAAATGAGCCGCCCGGCCGTGCCCAAAGACTGTCAAAGACCTAGCTGCGCGGCACCGTTCGGGATCGGTGCATTTAGGAACACGTCCCACCCCCGCCCCACCCCGTGTCGGCCCGATTCGTGACAGTGTTGAGAGGCGGGTAGGCTGAATCACCTTCACTGGTTGAACCTGGCGGGACCGTTACAATATCCGCAGGCGAGACAAAAACCACACGGCAGTTGTTATCCAAACGGTTGGGTTTCGACGGTGTACCACTTGATCCACTACCACAGATTTTAGAGCCTACATATTTGACACTTTGTCAACTTCGTCGACCTCACAGGTCCAAGGGAGACCAACCGTAGAAATCAAAGATTGTCGTCTGCTATAGTCGGGAAACGTAGCACCTATTCTTAGCCAGCTTCGTCGCTAATGGAGAGGTACTATGACGCACGGTATGGTAGAAGCGCACCGTGCTTTTCGGAAGGCGGACACTTGAGGTAGGCGGAAGTATAAGGACCGTTTAAACAATAATATGAACACCAACCGTTCATTATATTTACGCCCATAGTGCATATACCCCGGCCTCGGAAGGGGCTGCATTCCTGGATGCTCTCCTCGCGCTCCGGTGTACCAGATACGACTTTGTCCATAACCGCTTACCGTATACCTCACCCAACAAAACGGTTATTCAAGGGAACACAAAAGTTCAACCCGATTAACACTCCCATGGCTTAGGCATAGGATAAAGATACAAATCGACAAAATATGGAAAAACCGGACGGTTTTCAGGTTAAGGAGGCCCATCGTTCATGAAACAAAAATCCGACAAAAGGTGCTACCTCTATCGTAGCAGTCGTCCTATATGTGTCTCGACACCAAGAACTGAGTTGATTAAACGAGTTGGACCCTACACTGGTAGAAACGTCACACTATCCGGTCAGATAGCCGCCTTGAGTTTAACCTTGGCACCCCTGCCGTGGGAGGTATCGGGCACCTTTCACCTCTACCACCAACTAGACGTGTTCGCCTCGATGGTGGCAAGCAAAGTCACACGAAAATGGACGTATTATGTCGATGAAACGCACACGTGCTCACTCAATATATGAATATGTCAACCACCGTCGTCAACCTGTTCACAGAGTTGATGCGAACCCGCTGCTGCCCAAGCGAGATAGATCGACACAGTATTGGTCCCCGCGTCTGGGAATCTCATCTCAGCAGGCGCGAGTTGAGGCACGCCGGCGACGGGGTATGCGGTTGGTCGCCTGGCCCAGTTTGGAAGGGGTGTGGGATCACCTTCTGTATTAAACAGCCGATTCTCCAAAATTGATAATTACCTTTCCGATGAGAATGACAATCAGTTTGAGTACTTTTTGTGTTTTACGAGGTATAGTTCTCTCATATTAAAAATATAACCTAGAATATATGTTCCTCAAATGTAGGTATCAATGCACGAAAAACGATCGAAATCAACCTTGACACACTCTCAAAACAGAGGATATAAGGCAATTGGCATTTATGGGCGAGGTACCTCGGCCATAAATCCAGATTTTCTTGGATAGTCGATATCTTGAGCCTGCCGATGCCGATTTCGATTTTGTTTTGTGTCATCGACCGCTGTTACAACTGACGATAGTTTGCAGTGAACTTTATTACTGTGAGGCGAGTACATATCTTACCATTTTAAAAACAATATTTTCGGTTTTCACTCTCATCGGAAAGGCCATTGTCAAGTGGGAAAATTGGCTATTATTACTCGATTTTCTTGCGTTGAAATCGTGTTTTATCCCTTACCAAATATCATCCGATACCCGTCGTACATCTGTAATTGCCGGATAAAGTGTGCGGATAGTATCCACATAGGAAAGGCACGCCGACCACTCACACCAAGGTCCTCAGGAATCGACCTGCGGGTTGCGGACGGCACCACACGCACGGCATCACGGGTCATGACAGCCGTGGACACGCGACTCTCCGTTAACAATGTTTTGTCGCGGGCCGGCCCGTGTGGTTTTCGGTCGACAGCCCCCTCGCCTGACCAACATAGCGAAATGTTCAGAGTGTCACGCACTCCCCGGCACTGCCCGGTCTGGCCTTGATCTTTTTAGATTATCGACGCGGTCTCTGCCCGTTGTAAATTCTCCACCTTACGTCCAACCCGCGGGTGCCGCATGGACCCAATAAGACCGTTGGGTTTCCAGACATGTACATCTACAGCTAACTCATAAGTAGCCCCCTCCAGCCAACATCTCGTTGCCAATTTGTTTTGTACATAACGTATGTACGCAGAGCGCAATACCACGAGCATTTTGAATTTAAATACAAAAAATCGCAGCACAAACCAATACCACTACAAAACACGCGTGACCACAAGGATAAGAAGGATCGATGCTGAGAACCATAGAAGAGACTATTCCCACACACCGAAGCAACGGTACACATTGACCGTACATAACGTGACTCAACAAGTACGTTCCAATTGAGGCCAAATGTTTAGCGAATATGACATACATCAAGTATAGTAAAGGCTGGTACACTCCCTGCGTATCCACTACCTGGGCTGATCCGAGTTTGCGCGTCGCTTAGCAAGATATCCAATCACGACTTTACCTCGGCGTTAAATGCAGAAATTATTTATGTGCTCTATAGAAGATGCCTTTAGTATCGGAACGCCTATAAACCCTGTGGTTTCACTTGGAGGCGTCTACATTCACAAAGGGGGTCTTGTAATGACATACCGATGTATGCACCATCCATGATGGTAGTCGTACAGACATTGATGGGCATTGTGTTCAATTCTTCATACCTTGTTTGCGGATTCAGACAGTGACAGGGGGGCGCACATTTCCAGCTGTCGTAAGAACGGTTCTGTCACTGCCTCGTATAATGCGCTGTCTTCGTGTACTACGTGCACAGGTCGTACTTAGCCCACGGTGCCCCTTCACGAAGAAAAGATCATACATCACCATGATGACCGGAGTCCTTCGCGTCTTCTCGTCGGCGACGTTGCTCCTCTTCGCCGCGATGACTCACACACTTGTGCGCCCGGC
Organism: Saccharina japonica; assembly: GCA_008828725.1. Taxonomy (NCBI): domain Eukaryota; class Phaeophyceae; order Laminariales; family Laminariaceae; genus Saccharina; species Saccharina japonica. The sequence goes on from MEHQ01004114.1 coordinate 38,621, forward strand.
GGGTGCCAGCACAGCCACCGCTAGCACTACGCTCACCGTCGACGACGACGACGACGCCCCAGTGGCATGCCCAACCGCGGTAGAAGACTGCAGGGCCGACGAGACGTGCTTCACCTGCTTGGAAAACACGGCCTCGAGCACGGCCGACGTTCAGACGTGCTACGAGGAGGCCGGCATCGACGTCATCGAGAGCTCCACGGCGACGTGCGACAACATCGTGGACGGCGTGTGCTGCCTCGACGAGGCTTCCGCGTTCGAGTGTATGGCGAACGATGCGTATGTCGCATACTGGGTCTGCTTCCTAGACCTGTACGGCTGTTCGGAGGAAACCTTCACGTGCGACGGCGACACCGTTATCGACAGTGCTGTAGATGATGATGGTGATGATGATGGTGGCAACGATGCGGGGAACGACGACGGGAACGACGCGGGGAACGACGATGGGAACGACGATGGGAACGACGACGGGAACGACGACGGGACCGACGACAACGGCGGGAATGACAACGGGGATAGCGCAGAAAGTGCAAGTAACGGCGCTACTACTGCTGCTGGGCCCATCACCGCCAGGCACTCTTGGACTGTCTCCGTCTTTTCCTGCGCTTTCGTGTTCTTGCTGCCGATTATGTGCCCCTGATCGTTGAACGTATGGATGACACAATCGATACACAAAACGTCGAATCTGCGCTTAGTCTTGGAGAATACCTCGACGCCATCAACAGCGCAGACGGCGTAAGCTACGGGGCTACGACAACAACAATTACTACTGCTTCCAGCGCCAGGCATGCTTCAACTATATTCGAATGTTGTTTTTTGTTTGATTTGGATTAACGGTGTTCCCGCTGCCGCTTCTGCCGCCCTGAGCACGGAGCACGAACGGGTAAAACAAAGCTGGCCGTGTGATCATCTGTTTTGTTAATCAAGAGAGTACGCTTTTGCAGGATTGACGGTCTGGCGTTAAATAGGTTGCCACCCCCCCGTATCTGGCCGATCACTGCATATCACTGCTGTGAGGTTGGTACGGTTCTCGTAATTATTATTGGTTTGTTTTCGCTGTATGTTCTCTGAGCAAACAGAGTGTAGCTCATCGGTGAAGATATGCCACGAAATCGTGCAGCGATTTGTATGCGCATACCACAAGCAATATTGAGTGATCGACGCTAAGGTAGTGTGAGTGGTCGTTTAGAACCCCCCCCCCCCCCCCCGTCAGCTGCGTGCGCACCCTTCTCGAAAACAGGGGATATCTTGGAGCGTACAGCTCTCGACGTCTTCGACGGTTCACGTGTGACTGGTGTTGACATTGATGGTGTTGCGTGCTAGCGTTGGTTCTAGGTTGGGCGTTTTGGGTTCAAATTCGCCCCGCAGCAGTTCCCACAATATTGTAGGTTCCTTCATTGGAATCGACCTATCGAGGTCACGTATACACGCGCCTATCGTCGTGTTCGGCATATTGGACGCGTGCTGCAGGATATAAGGTATCATACATTTTTTTTCGTTTAAACACAGATCATGTACTGAACTCCTGTCAGCTGGAAGATTAACCGCTATATATCCTATTTTGGTTCAACAGTTTTCGTTCTACACATAGGCAACGATAATGTTCATCGTTCCACAAAACCCAACATAGAGTATTAAGCGGGTGTGACTGTCTACACGTGAGAAGACTCCCAACATTTAGGTGCTATCCCTTTCGCACGAAGCGTTAATATTCGCATTGGGATGAACGGTACTACGCCGCTATGACGTCTGTCAACAAATGCTTCAGGCCACATGACGTTGTTTAGACATTTCGGCTTCCCTTTCGTTCGTTCTGGGGCAGAGCATTGGCGACACTTCCCCCAAAATACGTAAATCCTCGCAGTTCCTGTATCAGTAAGATACTAACCGAATAGGAATACCTCCCCTTGTAGTTTGCATGTACAATGTGTGGGCAATCCCTGACCCCGTTTTGTCACAGCCTGTACCCCTTCGCCACTGCCCTTTTTGTGTTGAGGGGCCCGCGCTTTCGGTTTTGAGGTTAACGCGTTCCTTGATAGAGGTTGCACATTTCGGCGAAAATGCTCCTGACGGACCGGGGTTCGTAACCCAGTGTTTCTGGTACGCCATGAGTCCTTAGGTATTGCTTTCTATGATGTTCTGCCGGTCACCTCGTTTGCATTGTTCGACTATGGTCGTCTCTTTTGCCGACTACAACCCGAGTTAAGCCCCTTACCGCTGGTCGACGATCAGTGCCTGGGTTGTTCCCCATGCTCCGCGCAGTTTGGGAAGCGTTTTTGTTCGGCTGACGAGCCCGTCGATTCCACCGCCGTGGTAGTATTTTGGAATCTATACCGGCAAGTAGCCTTTCTGTTCGCATACAGTATCTACTGATGCTACGGTAGGGGGGGTTAACGTTTTAGAATTTAAGTTTGATCAATCCTTTTAGTATTTTCGTCGCTAAGAGTGCCTCTGCAGCTGGGTAGGCACTGCGCTTTCCTGGAGGAGTGTCCTACGACAGAGGTGGCACTTTTTGGGTTAAATGTTGTCTTCATACCGGGGCACCTCAACCCCAATTAGTCGGAACTTCACTTCGAAACTATTAAATTTCGTACTCGGGCCGTGGGTTTATACATCAGGTGTCGCCCACGTGTAGTGTCCTTCAAACATATGTTGTATTTTGGGTGAGGTTTACAGCTTCGCAAATGAGCACCCTCAGATAAAGCATGGTGCACCTGCAAGCAGGCTACCGTAGCATGCGTCTGCAGTTTGTATTTTGCCGCGATATGCACCGCCGTGAGATTGTGTGTTTCAGGTTGTGCCAATAAAAACACAACCAAGGCCATTGTTGAGTGATATTTCAGAGCCACTCGCCCGGGTGGCCTGACGTGTCGGAGAAACTGCGGGTAAACCTCTTGCCGTATTCACAGTGAAGATGTTACCTTGGCACATTTGGCGAACAATGCCAATCTCTATGGGCTACCATGGACAAGTTTTCCGGTTATCGTCTCATGCGTTTTCACGGCTCTAATTTGGCACAGTCCTGCGATGAGGAGATTGTCGGCGACATGAAAGGTAGCGGGAAGCGAAACCATTCAAACATGTCACAACATGACTCGCGTTCAAGGTAAAACGAGAAACGAGCAATCCCACGGTAAGGGTACCATTTTTAGGCTCAACCGTTTCAGATCGGTTGAGCTCCTCACCTGAGTAACCACCGGATACTACTATTATTATTTTACTGGTATGTTTGTTTTTGGACTACCACATTGGAAGTTTTGGTCGGGTTGCGCGAACGAATGTTTCCGAAGTCATGTTTCGGGTGAGATATTTGAGGAGCTCAGAAAATTCTGCTGCGCCCCTACCGTGGGGTGCGTCAAACGTTCGTTGAAACAACCTGGTCCATGCAATGCGGGTTCAGGCTCATGAAATAACTTTCAGTACCTGGTGCGCGGAGGACGTGTATCGTCTATCTGCGCAAAGCTGCGTCAAACGCGCTTCAGGCTATAGGATATATTGGGTGTACGGTTTTCCTATTTCGTATAGTTTACCCTGTTCGTGGCTTTTCTGGACGCGCTTACTCTCGGACGCATTGCAGTAATGCCGTATTGCGCCTGTTTACCCACATTTATGTTTGATATGATGACCGCGTACTGAACATAGTATACGATTTCGGCGAACGTACCTATACACATCGTGGGCACTAGGTATAAGAGGCATATCATGTAACGGTAATAACCCTATGACTCAGATCGATACGGTGCATCGATCGTTAGCTCGCATGCTTGGCAGTGTGTTGAACGTAATCGTATGTTTCATCACTGGCACTGCGTTGCTCCCTAATCTACGACTCCTCCTCCTGTCGCACGCTACATAAGCTGAGGATGGCAGGGGCGGCAAGACCTACTTTTGAAACGAATGCTTCAAATTATTTCCGAATGCCTCCGATGTCATTTAACGTGCAGAACGACGTCCGACGGGCTTCTGGGCGGGGGGGGTGGTGCGCGTCCTTTCCCCATGCCCGGCCGCCAAATATGCCGAGAATACGCGGTGTGATATTATACCCGACGTCCCCTAAACACCGAATCCAGTTTATTTAGCTGCACAGATGGCTTGAAGCTCTCAAAAAGGCTGCCCCCCACCCATTATTCTCGCCAGGTCCATAACCTACGCAGACAACAATGACGTCAACATGTTATTGCACCTCCCTCTGCCTTGCGTGTATTCCGTGTGTGGTGAATTGTGTATAGTGCGATACATCGACGAGGCAACAACCACGACCACTGTGTATGCGAAATATGTAGAGTCGTGATGCACGAAGGGCGGGTATCTCCGTTCCCAACGTTGCGTGGTCATCATTGCGTCGTTTCTCGAACGTGCTTGAGACTTTCGACCGTTGGTGTTGGCGATGATGATGGTTAGAGAATGAGACGCGGAAAATGATAACCAAAACGTACACTAGTAATGACCACTGTACAAATTGTGGACATCAAGCCAAACCTGGGTTGTTTTAGTGGCCGGGGATTCGCCGAACAAAGAAAGGGGACTGCGATAGGCGCGTCACCGAATTTCTCCGAGGCTTGGGCACCCATGCGCGCAAATCTACCCCTTACAAGTACACCCGTTCTTATGCCCGACACCTCAACACTCTTTTGGTGCTGTAAATATCGTTTCGCGGATTCGCAATAGCGGTCGTAAGTGTTCAGTGTAACATCTCCCTGCTCAAGTGACGGATGTACCTGGACAAAAGCGGACGTTCACCCCGGATACTGACAAAACCAAGTTGCCATTAGGGTCTACCCTGGATCAGCATCAGCTTCTAATAAAGAGTCACCGACCCCGTAGACAACCTGTCATCCTCGAAAACTACCCGCACTCGTTTTGAAAGGCCGCGCTGAGAATTAGCTCGGCCTCGACCAGACCTACAACGGCAGCCTTAGAGCCACCAACGCACAAGTGAGGCCGACAAGGACAGCAACCGAATCAAACCCGAAGCTGGTGGCAGTAGCCGTAGCGCGGGCGCTTGAGGTGTAGTAGCAGGTGAGCTCGCCTGAGCATCCCAAATTCTCCAGGAAACACTCAATATACTCCGAGAATGGTGTGTTGTCTAAGCAGTCAAGGTCGTTCACCTCATTCAAGCAACATGCCGTTTTCATGTTGGTTTCGTCACCGAGCGATGATGTTGTTGACGTGAAAATCGTGCCGCATGCTATGCGCTCCTCGTTGTCAGAGGAGGCAGAAATACAGCTCAAGCACGTCATATCCACGACGCACACGTCAAATTCGGTTGAGCACTCGTCAACGCCTCCGTACGTTGTAGCGGCACCTTCTTTTATGGGACCGTCAGCGGCATATGTTGTTGCGAATAATGACGCCCGTGGAAGATGTATCATAATAAGTAGCTCCACTCAGCTCCTCTAGCAGAGTGGTAGCTACTGGTTATTAAATACCACCTTTTCAGGCTGAGCTCTATCTGAGGAATATGAAAAAACGATAATAACGGCCCCAGAGTATGTATTCACTTCCAGTATTCCGGGATCATATATATACCATGGTTTGTTACATTTGTTTTATTACGCGTACTATTGTTCCGTTTTTACCGGTATTTTACAAGAACGGGTGGAATGAGGAGCGTGACAGACGCCTTCAAGTGGTCAAACTCCTAACTGCATTAAGTTACTGCGTTGTTGGCGGTTCTTCTCTTTTTGCTGTGTTCCTACATTAATCGTGATTGATTGGATAATTTTTTTTAAGCGATTTGTGTCAGCACAGAAACCTTTGTTTTAGTGACCGGCAAGTAGTCGATGGGTGTGCGTGGTGGGTGAGAGAGTTACTGGGTGGGTCGGTTGGTCCCTGGGCTGGTAGTCCCACCATCGCCAACACCACCCACCAACATTTCTTGTTAAGCGATGCGTGTCAGCGCAACAACCTTGTACAGTGGGTATTAAGTGGATCGCTGGGCTGTGTGTGTTGGTGCATATTATTTAAATTTAATTTATGGAAACGACGAAAACTGGCAGGGCATGGTGTATGTGTACTATTAGTACTACTGCTGTGTACTGGGCAGGTCAAATGCGAAAAAAAAAACTGGTACCATAATGACGAACTGAGCAGGTACAGCAGCAGCTAGTACAATGCAAAGAAAAATACTTGAAAAAGATGGAGTATAAAAAAAAAAACTGGAACACGGGGTATTAAAAAATAGAAACTGGTACTTGTATATACATACCAGGTATATTATATACCGTATACTCGGCAGGTCAAATACGTATGTAGGTATACGTGAAAAAAAGGAATAACAAAATGCAAAAAAAAGTACCTTATTATACAGCTGCAGCAGCAGCAGCAGCAGCAGTAGCAGACCGGATGTGAAAACATAGGATATCATCAACATTAAACCGTATAATATACACAGCAGTATGTATATATTATATGTAAATGATACTGGTGCTCGTCTTTTTCGAGAGGAGTAAGTACACAAGGCAAAACGCCACAGAATCATCGCTCGCGGCCCGAGTAACACGAAGTCACAGACATAACACACAGAGACCACTACACAACCACAAACACCCGCCGCCAGAGCAATAACTTTGCTGCTCTTGAGAATGGTGGTGGGGGTGGTGGTGGGGGGTGGTGGTTTGTGGTGGGGGTGGTGTGGGGGTGGTTGTGATGAGGTGGTAAATTGTTTTCTGGGTCCAAAAAGCTCTCTCTTCTTGAGCCATCATCGCCACCACAGAGCAAGGCACCCGACCACACCATCACCAGACCACGGGAACAAGACTCCCACCAACGCCAACAGCTACTACGAGCAACAACAGCTTCCGGTGCTCCTTCGGCTGGTAGGCGCGGGGGTGGCGGTGGTGGTCGTGGCGGTGGCGGGGTGGTGGTGGTGGTGGTGGTGGTGGCGGTGTCGGTGAACTCTTTTGCATACATAATACGACTGTATCTCATTACGCAACGCTCAGGCGAAGTCCACACACATCACCTACACCACAGCCCACGATCACCAGACCACGTAACAGACCCCACCACCACGCAAGCACACGAGCCACAAGCTTCAGGTGCCCCTGCTGCTTGGCTGGTGGTGGTGGCTGGGGGTCGTGTGGTGGTGGGTGGTGGTGGTGGTGGTGTGGTGCTGTGGTTGCATCTGTGGAGCGCTGTGGGCGGACAATCTGTGTTGTCTTACTCAACGACAGCCTGATGCCGTGACTGACAAACTAGTTTGTGTGGCATCTACCCCTTAGCAGTTCGCTGACTGTCTCGCATTGAGGTTGACTCGGCCAGGGTAAAAAAATAATCTCAGTGACAATTGTCACTGTCGGTAACCAATTCTGACAGTCATACCGCACTAGCTCGCCGATCTCGCATCCGGCACGGCTTTCGACACGAGCAGCACAGGACGGTCGGCACAAATAGCGGGCTCTATCAGTCCCGAGCGTGTCTGAATCGGTTGAGTGTACGCGTCGCGCGCCAAAAAAAGCAAAGCGAAAGAGGGATGCGAGGGACAAACCTCAATATTAAGGATTCTGTTAAATAAGCCACGCTGCGGCAGCTTTCAGAACTGTTTTTTGTCCGTTTGTGTCCGTTCGCGGACGCAGGGGGGTACACCCGCACGGGCACGACACCAACCCATTAGGAAGAGCATCTATTGATGCTCGAAGGGTACGGACGCTTCTCGCATCAATACTCTCATTACAAAGAACGGTGGGAATGAGGAGCTGACAGACGCCTTCAAGTGGTCAAACTCCTAACTGCATTAAGCTACTGCGTTGGCAGTTCTTCTCTTTTTGCTGTGTTCGTGCAATTGTCATCGATTGGATCGATTTGTATTTTAAGCGATTTGTGTCAGCACAGAAACCTTTTTTGGCTCATGGGCAAGTATATAGGTTGGTGGGTGTGCGTTGTGGGTTGTATGATAGGTGAGAGAGTAACTGGATGGGTCGGTTGATCCCTGGGACGGTTGTCCCAACACCACCCACCAACATTTATCGTGAAGCGATGCGCGTCAGCGCAAAAACCTTGTACAGGAGTGGATCGATGGGGTGTTCGTGGTCATTTCTGTTTTTGTTTTTGTTTTTTTGTTTTCCATCCCCTTTATTATCTTCGCCCTTCCTTTCTCGCTCCATCCTATTAATTGTCGTACCTCAGATCCGGGGTCACAAACTACTCTTCTCTCCCCTACGGTTCTTGCCTCGTATTTTTATCGCGAGAAGATTTCAGCATTTTCTTCCCTCGTCAACCCTCGCGTCGAATGGTGCTAAGCAGGTCGGAAACGTAGGGCATCATGTTTGTGTACTCTTCAGGTCAAATACGTGATACGTACGTACGTAGCTATACGTGAAAAAAGGAACAATACTATTAATAACAGCAAAATGCAAAAAAAAAAAATAAAAGTTCCTCTTGGTATACAGGCAGCTATCCCCGTTCTCTTTCCGGGACTCTCGTGTGTTACACGAGAACGAAACGGAATTGAGTAGGAAGTGCCACGTACCCGTTGTATGGGTGGCGCCCAAGGGAATGGAGACGGAGGGTGGGGGGGGTCATAGGGAAACCAGGGCGGACGAAAGCAGGAAAGAGACGGCAAACAGAGTAGGTGCCAGACCGACTAGCTGGTAGAACCTGCCTGTACTATGGGCACGAACCTGCCTCGGCTGGCCTTCGGTGTGCTCCGGCTGGCTGTCCTATCCTGTCGTTCTCAGTCTTGCTCTGTTGGCGCTGTTTCGGTCCATTTTATTTTATTTTCTTTCATTTCATTTGGTTTTTTATTGGAGGTCGCATCTCCTCTGGGAGAAGCACGACACTTTCTTTCTTTTTTTGTCATGCTTTTTATTTGGTTGCTTGATTATTGATTTGCTTCAGTATATTTACTTTTTATTATTTTTTCTTTTCGCTTTTTTCTTTTCTCTTTTTTTCTCTTGCATGCACCTGGATTGCTAGCAGGGTAGGTCTTGCCTGTCGTATATGGCGTTGCATTGTCTGCTCTGCTTACTGCACTGAGTGTAGTATCTCTGTGTCGTAGTTTTGTGACCACAGAACTGGTACCTTTTTAGGATGAAGAATCGGCACGGACACTGGGTCACAGTATCCGTGCCGATTCATCATCCTAAAAAGGTACCAGTTCTGTGGTCACAAAACTACGACACAGAGATACTACGCTCAGTGCAGTAAGCAGAGCAGACAGAGCAATGCCATATACGACAGGCAAGACCTACCCTGCTAGCAATCCAGGTGCATGCAAGAGAAAAAGAGAAAAGAAAGAAAAAAGCGAAAAGGAAAAATAATAAAAAGTAAATATACTGAAGCAAATCAATAATCAAGCAACCAAAAATAAAAAGCATGACAAAAAAAGAAAGAAAGTGTCGTGCTTCTCCCAGAGGAGATGCGACCTCCAATAAAAAACCAAATGAAATGAAAGAAAATAAAATGGACCGAAACAGCGCCAACAGAGCAAGACTGAGAACGACAGGATAGGACAGCCAGCCGGAGCACACCGAAGGCCAGCCGAGGCAGGTTTGTGCCCCTAGTACAGGCAGGTTCTACCAGCTAGTCGGTCTGGCACCTACTCTGTTTGCCGTCTCTTTCCTGCTTTCGTCCGTCCTGGTTTCCCTATGACCCCCCCCACCCTCCGTCTCCCTTCCCTTGGGCGCCACCCATACAACGGGTACGTGGCACTTCCAACTCAATTCCGTTTCGTTCTCGTGTAACACACGAGAGTCCCGGAAAGAGAACGGGGAATGACAAAACCAAAATGAATACGTACGTAGCTGTGCTGGATGTCGACGGGTAGAAAGGAAGGTTTAATGTGAGAAACAACCCCGAGATATCGATTTCTTTTTCTCTTTTTTTCTCTTGCATGCACCTGGATTGCTAGCAGGGTAGGTCTTGCCTGTCGTATATGGCATTGCATTGTCTGCTCTGTTTACTGCACTGAGTGTAGTATCTCTGTGTCGTAGTTTTGTGACCACAGAACGGGTACCTTTTTAGGATGAAGAATCGGCAGGGACACTGGGTGTGCTGGATGTCGACGGGTAGAAAGGAAGGTTTAATGTGAAGAACAACCAACCACGTAACGCAGGCGTAAAATAGGTCGTTACGTAGCTATTACGTGAAAAAAAGGATATCTATTATACAGCATGCAAAAAAAAAAGTACGTGGTGGCAATTCGTTCCAAGCCCAGATAAGTGAAGTACGTTAAACCATGAAACAATTGAAGAAAAAAATGTTTGCTAAGACGTACAGGATTATTATTATACTAACTGAGAGGTGTATACCTTAAAATTTATATATAAACAGCACTAAAAGTCGAACATGCTGCTGTAGCGGAAGGTCATACAGGCATTCTTTACCGTACTTGCTGTACGAGAGCAAAATTATAATGGCGCAAGCGACAGGCTGGCGTGCACCAGAATGTACCTTGGAAAAACGCTTCAGCCAAGTGAACACACATCAACACCACAGGCCAACCCCAGCCCACACAAGCGCGCAGAGGCACCTGAATATTGTGGCTCGTGGTGGCTGGGTTCGTTGGTGGTGGGTGGTGGGTTGTAGGGTGGCATGTCGGTTGGTAACTATGACTACCAGGTTGTAGAATGATGCTCATTGCCTCTTCTCGATATCGAATTGACAAGCGATCAAAAAACAGCATAACCCCTCCCCCCTACAAGGTTCCCCTCCGGGACGTGCCTAGGGGAGTGGCGCAAGGACAAATCGAGAATTACGCATATCATATTGTATACTGGTATTACATAAATACGACGTTATGAAATATCTGCGTATTACTGCTGTACAAATATCATTTTGAAAACTGCACCTGCATTTTTGGGGATAAAACATACTCGGAAATACGATGGAACCATTACTACTATTGACTCGATCGTTCTCAGAGATTTTTGTTAATGACCTCGCCAAACATTTTATCATATTTGTCAATAGTTTATTGTTGTGGCGCTCAAGTTATGGAAGGTCTATGACACACAGCACACACCGCACACGCACGCACACGTGACACATGGGACACAGCAGTGCTCGTACAGCAGTAGTGGTGGGATAGTATTTGCAGAAGAAGTAGAAAATAATGAATCGAAGAAGGGGCTGAAACTCTCGACCACACACCTGCCTACGTGAGAAATCCACTTGGTTTGTGTTTGCTGTTTGTCTTATATATGCGGGGTCTGGGTTATCGTGTGCGAACTCCGAAAATAATTAATTAACTCTATTTCTGGTACGGAATAATAAAATTGGAAATGCGATCTACCGTAATTAATTTTTGTTTTGCCCAGATTGCACCCCCGCACCTGAAAATAAATAATTAAACATAAAAAAATGATTTGCCCAAATACCGGTACAGTATTATTTGTCGCGGCTTGCGCCAGATGCACGACAGGCCGCACATACACCATGCAAGCATAGGCAGGCAGCAGGCAGCAGTGCAGAAGAGAGAGAGAGAGGTGTGGTGGCGATTGCTGATGACGGATGCAAGCCTGCGATGGAGCAACCACTAATAGCCACAGCAGTAAACGGCGGACCCGCCACAGTAATGTCTGCTGCTTGTGCTTCAAGGCGGGGCTGTGACCTCGTTTGTGTTTGCTGCATATTGTCTGATGTCTTGTAGATCTCTGAAGTGAGCTTCAGGAAAGAAACACAAAAAATCTATGTACGTATGAACAGTTGAGGTACGTACTCCTATTTGATCAAAGCGACCATTACATTTCAGGCCAAAGTGAGAGTGGGTCAGTCACATATATCAGCACAACAGAAAGGTAGATGGTGGATTACGGACCGCTTGCTCCGATAAACACAGCTAGCCACAGCAGTACAGCGCAGATGGGTGTATCACCCAGGCACGGTGTTACCTGCTGCTGGTGCTTATGCAGAGTAGTAACGTTGTGCTCTCTGCATGTTCTGTTTCTACCTGTCTGTGGTATACCGATGTGTCTGCGCTCTCCTGTGTGTGCGCATGCCCAGCTCGTGAAATCAGGGCAAACAACAGGACAGCACGTATTATTTACTGGCACCTACGTACAAAAAAAAGCCTCACGCAGAGAAACCAGGGAAATCGGCTTATCCACTCCCGCGGGAAAAAAACTTTGAGGCCGCAGCCCGGTACGTGTTGGATCGGCTACATTCGACCTATTACGAATTTTGGTGGTGTTGTTTTCCTTTCAGCCTTGGCGTTGAGTTGTTCGTAGATTGAAAATCTGGATGCCCTGACTGCCCAGCAGTCTGATGAGATGTTTTAAGGTCGTTGCATTAGAGGACAGAGCGAGAGAGAGAGAGCGGAGAGAGAGCGGAGAGAGAGCGGAGAGAGAGCGGAGTGCTCGAACTCTCGTCCCGCACGAGGCAAGAATTCCGTAATAACGCCTGCGAATATATACGCAACCCTCTACAACGTTTGTAACCGTCGTTGCTGACACGATCCAAACGAACACCCTCCCTGGCTCTTGACAGCAATGACAAGACCGAAAGGATATTCAAGACAAGCTAGAACCTAACAGCCAACAACAGTCCCACAGGAGGAAACCCGGCCACCGGGTCAAAACCCCCTGTATAACTCATATTCTTCAAACCATTGCAGTTGAAACAACGGCCGCATTCCAAACGATGACCATGGCCAGAAAATAAGATGCCAAGTGGTGCCCTACTCACCCATGCCCTTCAAAGTAGCGCGGGGTGGCGACCTGACAAATCATTCCTCGCATAACTCAAACATGGTACATCGGATAATGCTCATACCCCTCGCTCACCCTCCAACGGCAGATTCAACAAGAACCTACGGTGAAGCTTAAAAGGGGTCGCAGCAAGGGATTTCGTCAAAAAATCCGCATGCTGGTCTTTCGAAGCTACGAACTGAATGTCGATCTTCTTCGCACGAAGCAGCTCCCTAATGAAATGGAAACGTACGTCGATATGCTTGCTCCGAGCAGAACTAAGAGGGTTCTGAGCCAATGCTATGGCCCCCTGGTTATCTTCGAAAACCCGGACACGTGATCCGCTTAGCTCTGGACAAATAAACGAGAATACCGCGCCCGTAAACAAAGCCTCCTTCACCCCTTCACCTAGGGCAACGTACTCTGCTTCTGCTGTAGACAATGTAACACACATCTGCGTACTACTTGCCCAACTGACGGCCGCACCCCCCAGGGTAATTACAGTCCCCGATACCGAGCGCCTATCATTCGCCTTATCAGCATAATCGGCATCACTATACGCATTCAAATCCAGTCCCGAACCCCGCACAAAAGTCAATCCCAAAAACCTGGTCCCGTGAAGGTACTCCATAATCTTCAAAACTGCCCTCCAGTGCCTCTCAGTAGGGTTGTGAGAGTGACGCGCCACAGCACGCACAGCGTTGGAGATGTCCGGCCTCGTCATGGTCGACAGCCACATCAAACTGCCCACAGCCTCCCTGTAAGGCCAGTCTCCACCAGGTTCGCCTTCCTCTCTTGGACCTAGTTCCACACCAGGGGTAGCGGGGATGTCAGAGGATGAGTTAACGCCAAAACGATTCAACATGCTCTCAATAAACGCCTTCTGCGTAATCTCCAAAGTCCCCAATTCCCAGTCGCGTTTGAAAGCACAACCAGTGTACCAAGTCAGTTCTCTGAGGTTATTCGTGGGGAATTTCGTTACTAACGCGGCATGAAAATCTCTGCATGACTCGTCCGAACCTGCAATCACGATGTCATCTACATGAACAGCCATGACCAGTTGTACCTTGCCGTCCACAACCATGCGAAAAACACAAGGATCAGTCCTACACTGCTCCATACCGTACTCTACCACGGTTTCTACCAGTAATCCGGCCCACTGTCGTCCACTCTGCTTCAGACCATACAGCGATCGGTTCAGGCGAACGATTTTTCCTGAAATGTCACCACACCCACCGGGTAGTTTCATGTATATCTCAGCGTCGAGTTTCGCGCGAACAAAAGCTTACGCGACGTCTACATGAAAAATCTTCAGACCGTGTTCGTTGGCAACAGCTGCCAGAATTTTAACTGACGCTGACGAGGGAGTTGGTGCGAATGTTTGGAAATAATCTACATCCTGCACCTGGCTAAACCCCTTAGCCACAAGTCTAGCTTTTGTCTTTACTATCAGGCCATCCTTGTCCGTCTTGTAGGTAAACACCCACTTCGATCCTACAGGTTTCTGCCCTTGCGGCGGTATCGATGCTTCAAATATACCGGTCGTTTTGTGACCTTCCAGTTCAATCTTCATGGCCTCTAGCCACGCCGCTTTGTACTGTGAACGCTCGACATCTGCTACGGACTAAGGGGGCGGTTCTACGTCTTCCGGAAATCCACTCGGCATGCGCACGCTCAACTCCCCTTTGCTATCTGCTGCAGGTCCTCCAGCCATCAGAGCCAGTGCGTCCTCCGTCGTCCAGGATGTGCTGTTCTGCGTTCTCCTAGACATCGTCAACTTGTACACAGCCGCAAGCAGCGCGTCCACGACCTCAGGCCTCATCCTTAGCCGGTATTCAGCAGGCTCGCCCTCCAAGCGTTGGTCCTGACCCCGGGTTTGGCCCCTTACTGTCGTGGGGAGCCGTCCCCAGCTGCTGAGCTCGTGAGGTGGTCTCCCCGACAGGACCGCGGGTGGATCCTCACCGTTCCCTTGGTCGGTGTCGGAGGCTAATGCCTCGCCCGGGTCGCTTTCGGCCCTCTCTACCGGGACCGAGGAGGCGCCCACCGCGCCCCCTTGAAACGAGCCCGTCGCCTCGGCTGTTTCGACCCTCCCTACCGGGGCCGACGAGGCGCCCACCGCGCCCCCTTGAGACGAGCCCGTCGTCTCGGCTGTTTCGACCCTCCCTACCGGGGCCGAGGAAGCGTCCACCGCGCCCCCTTCAGACAAACCCATCGTCTCTGAATTCCCGTCGCCGGCATCGCCGGCGGCAGGTGCCTGCTGGGCGCGCTCCTCCAGAAACGCGTCCAGATCGAACCCCCACGTCAAATCGAGGTCGTTCAGGCGAGCCAAACCTTCGTTCAGCTCATGCACCACCCCCCCACCACCTCGATCTGACGTGCTTCCGTCGTCTGCCTCGGACCCCCCCTCTTCCATAGACAGGGGGTCATTCATCTGGGCAGGTACAGGTGGTGCAGGCGACACGCGCTGCCAGGTTATGTTGCGCGTGATCAGTACGGTACGGTGTCGGGTCAGCACTCGTACAGAGTCTCGGGGGTAGTTGGGTGCAGGGCCAAGGTAAAAACATTCCTGTGCTTTCGCCTGGGACTTGTTCTCCCTCTTCACCTTGCAGTAGCCAGGCTTGAGGAAAGGTAGAAGTACTACCGGGGGGGGTCTACCATACCACATCTCGTATGGCGACTTGCTCTCGGGGTTAGCGGTGGTTGCTGTACGGTTCAAAGCATCGCACGCCCAGTGCGACGCTTCAGCCCACAACGACTCAGTTGCGGGTAGTTGCGCGCCAGGGTATAGGTCGCGAGCCTGGATTCGGCCCGCCATTGCGGCCGTCTCAATCAAGCCTAGCGCGCGCTCTGCTACCCCATTGAACTGGGGACTGTCTGCCGTCGTGAATTCCTGCTTGATCCCTCGTGTTCTACACGGGTCTCCAAACTTCCTCCCACGGAATTAACCACCCCCGTCGGATCGGACGATAACCACTTTCGAAGAGACATCGTCTGCGCGAGAATCCGCGAGGAACTGCTCGAACAATTCCGCGGCGTCCGACTTGTGGCGTATAAAATACACCAACGTATACCGTGAAAACTCGTCGCGCACAATGAGAGTGTATCGCTTCCTGCCAAGAGACTCTACCACCTTGGGGGCACTCAAATCCACAAACATCCTCCCGAGCTTCTTACCTGCTCGTGTGTGCGTGGATTGCTTGATGCTCTTGTGAAGCCCCTTCGCCATGGAGCACCCCCTGCATTCCAGCAGGTTTCCCTCGAGGACGATTCCTTGCTGCTCCGCGGTCTTGCGGAGTAGAACCTCGTGGGAGTGTCCAGCCACGCAGTGGTAGTCGTTGATGTCGATCACGGGCTTATTGGGCTGTTGCCCTGGGGCGAGTACAGCACAGGCCTTTTCCCCACTACTGCTGTCGACCTGGTAGCCGTAAAGGCTGTACAGGTTCCC
>MEHQ01004322.1:0-26689 GCA_008828725.1 Saccharina japonica
CCTAACTACTCCCACTTCAAGCAATTGAACAACCGTCACAACACTCAACACGAGAGATATGCGAAATGTCAGGAAAAATTCGACACGAGCTCGCGGCACGCTTTTTGCCCGCTTGGTTTGTAAACGAATGGCGTACGAGGTTTTGGACACCCCATTCGGTATCAGTGCGACAAACACGTTACCGGAAAGGGAAGGCGTGCCAATAATAACGTATAAATATGTTGCTCACCCGCAAGTTTAGCAGGGTGTCCCCTCAATATTGCGACGTGTCTATTGTTTGGTACATGGTAGTACCGTTACCGTCAAGCGAGAGTTATGGAGTTGGCGAGCAGCTGCACCTCTCGTTTCGCATCTGGTGATTACACGACGTGGCAGGCTTCCGATGAGCGGCATGACAATAAAAACGGAAAGAAAGTGAGGAACAGGAAACCAAGGACGGGAGCGCGGGGGCCACGGGACGGCAGTAAACATGATGGACACACGCCGCGGAAAACAGGGCATCAAGTAAAACAGCAGCCGCCGGATGGGGTATTTATACTTCGAAGTATGTATTTGATGCGCCGATCACTATATTTGCAGTTGTAGGCAGGTCACACGTGGTGAGACCTGGCCCCTACACAAGTCAACGTAATAGCCAGAAGCTTCTACAAGATAACAACCATGTCCTACAAAAAGGGAAATCAAATCCATATATATACCCATACGCAAACAGGATATTCTATACAGATGTACTCGCCCCGTGGAAAAGTGCAAACTTGCAGGGGCCTCAGCAGCAACAACAGATTCCTATTGAAACTATCGTTGAAGTGCATCCACTCTCATACGGCCGCGACATGCACAGGCCCCGTCTCCGAAAACATTAACGAACGAAAATAATGGCGACAAACTGACAAACAACAAACCGGGAGCGAAGCCCCGTTGCAAGGCACAGGCTCAGATGAGCCTCGTTGCCGTCTCACTCGGCGTGGGAGGCAACAGACTAGGCCTCAATAAGCACCGACCCAACCACCCTGGGCCTCCACCTTGTTGTTTGGATAAAATCAACAAATATTCAAGCAGATACTAAAACACAACAAACCAAAACTAACGAACACGACAATAATCCAGAAGGTGCCGTATTCGTAGCGACGCAGAGTCACAGCGGCGCACGTGGCAAGTTGATGCCCTGGCAGTACCAATGCACTGAAAAATATGTATGTTACGTTACCGCGATATAACTGAAAAGACGGAGGACACGTATAGCAGGAGAACATCAAGCTATATATTGAAATGGGGGCGGAACACGAGTTTGTGAATTGTGTCACATGCCAGCATATCATTACAGTACCTGATTGTTAGCTGCCTGCTCGAGGGACACAAGAACAACATTCGCCCCAGGATCGGACGTATTCAGACATCATTAGCGTGGCTAAGCATGCGCCCGCATAATAGTGTATGTAACCTGATTGTTATATCCCTGCTCATTTAATAAGGAGACAGGAACAGCATTCGCCCCAGGATCGGAAATACTCAGACATCATTAGCGCGGCTAAGCATGCGCCCACAAAATTGTATGATGAAAAACAAATGCATCCGGCGTAACCTGTCGACTATACACATATACCACTGCCATCTAGAAGACAACGTCCGTCTGTATACCATTATTGATACTACCATTATTATTCAATATAAATGGCCCTTAGATTTCGGGCAAAACTGGTTTACATATCATCACTGATACAAGAGAGAAAATCAGTACAACCAGGAGGAAGTTCGAAAGAAACGCAAACAAAGCGGAGGGTCCGGGTTCGAGGTGATAAATACATTCAAATGTGATGAGAAGAATTATTGGTTAGCACGACGACGAACATACTTGAATGTAGTGGCTGATTCAATAGATAGGGTGATAGAGCAACCTGCTTTACTCTTACCAAACAGCACACACACCCGCCAGGAGTCATACAGGATCGAACATAAACATTCTTCCTCGGGGGGGTGTGTGGTGTCTCTTCACGAAAAAAGTACCATATATCAAACCTAATAGTAGGAATGTTACAATCCGGGGACTCCAGAGCGCGTACCCGGTATTGGTTCGAAGAAACTGTCTACCTTCTCATTTACTAGGGTTTTGCTCCCCTCCTGCGACAGCACATTTGGGCTGATAGGAATGAGCTTTTGTGTACTGGGTACAACTGCGCGGTGATGGCGATTCATGATATATATATGTATGTATATGATGGGCAATTTCCTCTGCTCGGTGGGCATTCTGTATCGTTACCTGTTGCTGCTGCCGTTGTTGGTGTTGTGCTGATCCTTTGACTCGTGTATACGGTCTGGAATGCTGCTGGTGCTGACGTTCTTGGTACGGGTGTGATACAAGTGATGTTTTAGTTCCTAACCAAAACCGTCGTACGCTATTCAGTAGTACATTCGACACTGATGCGTCGCCTTTTAATCACCATGCTTTCTTTGATAGTTCGAGTATGACATGTAGTTAACTGGAGTCATGGTAATAATGGAAAGTTACTTATCACCACTGCGTATTCACTCGTCGGAAGTAAAATCTTGTTTGCAAAGCTCTTAACCCATGTTGACTGACCGGTATTCCTTGGCAGGTTACGTTCTCGGCTAATATGTTTAGCTATCTCGTGTTCCGCTACGAGTAGGCCGTACAGACTCTAAGCCTCGCCATAGGGAGCATTAGGGGTTTTCGGTAAAGCCCTCAGTATAGAAAGAAAACATATTTAAGGCCCGTTTTCAACGCCAACGACGCATGTTTCCCGGGAAAACTCTTACTTGCCTTGACAAGACCCGTGCACAACCATGCCACCTTTACCAAATCCTCCCCGCCGGCTATTTGGCTTCAACGCCTTTTCGACGCGCTCAGCGTTTTTATCCATATGGCGAAATTGGCCTTGAACGACCAGGTAACTTAAACCGAGTATAGGAAAGAACAAATTAATTGCTTGTGACCGACAAGAAAGGGATCTGATGAGACGGAGGCTTCTGTTGTAGAGCTCACGAAGCACGTTAATGCGGAACTGATGAAACCGGAGGGGATGGTGCGGATGACGGGCATTAGGCTGAACCGGAGGGGAACTGTGTGGCCGACGACGGGGGAGGCTGGACCGCTGCCGGATCCGACCTTCCAGGAAATGGCGGAGTGGTTGCAGTTGATAACACTGCACAAGAGGAGGACATACAGTTGGAAGAAGGGGGGCGGGGCAACGGGGGGAGGGGGGGGACGCTGAGAGCAATCGCCGAGAAGGAGAGGCTTGGGGGGGAGAGCAAGAGGGTAGACGAACATGGGGGGGGCGAGGACATCTGGGCCAGAAGGTAGTGATAATTCTTCAGCAGCGACGGGTACTTCCCGCAAACGGAAATTTGGGGGGAATTCAAGTTCGCTCATGGGGTGGGGGGAGCGAACACGGGTCGAGAAGAAGGGGAGGTAACGGGAGTAGGACCGGTCGACCAGGGATAGGGATGGAGGAGGCGGAGACAAAATCAGGAGACGTGAATGAGGACACGGGCTGTACGATTCCGCAGGGACAGCCGGATTGACGCGGGGGTGGGGGCAGGCGCAGGTACAAAGTGGTGTACACCGCGTGGACTGGGACGGCTGGGAGACCATCGTAGCGGAAGATCCGATGCCTGGGTGCATCGATACTCTCAACTCAGGTGCGGACGAGTCGAATAGTAAGATGGGGAGGGGGGGTGCGTGGGTGTGCGGCAAGAAGGTAGTGCAAGAGAAAGAGGGGGTAGTGGATAGCATCTTGGCCGCGCACGGAAGGAGAGGCGGTGGGTGTGGTAGGGAAAACAGCAACGGGGCCGTACATGGGACAGGTCGGGATGAGCGCGGCGGGGCCAGGCAAGTGACAGGGGATCGAGTGTACCGCAGAGTCGCGCACGGAACAAGACGGTTGTTACACGGCGGGACCATACGAGGAATGGGCAGGGATGGGCGCGGTGGGAATGAGCACGACACGAAAGGGGAAGTGCGCGGCGGGGCCGGTTACGGAACGGGAGAGGAGATACGTGGCGGGCTCGCACACTGGGCAACAGGAGTGCCGTGCGGCGGTTCCACGCACATAACGAGGCGAGAAACGCGCGGAGGGGCCGCACACGGAACAATACGGGGAGCCCTCGGCGGGTCCGTGTACGAAGCGCAAACAGAGGTGCCCGGAGGAGCCGAGTACATAACGAGAAGAGAGCTACGCGGCGGGTGCCGTACTCGAAACGAGAAAGCAAGCGCACGGCGGGAATGTGCGCGGAACGAAAACTGAGACGAACGACGGGGCCGCACACGGATCAAGAGGGGAAGAACACGGCGGCGCCGTGAACGGAACGAAGATGAAGACGAGCGACGGGGCCGCACACGGAGAAAACGAGAAAGAACACGGCGGGGCCGTGCACGGAGCGGGCCGTGCACGGAACGAGAGTGGAAACGAGCCGCGAGGGCTCATACGGATGACGAGGGGAAGAACACGGCATGTACGTGCACATAACGATAATGTAGACGAGTGGCGGGGCTGCACACATATCAAAAGGGGACGAACACGCCGGGAGCGAGCACAGAACGACAATGGTGACGTTTGGCGGGGCAAGAACACGACAGAGCCTCTCTTGGAACGATAGTGGAGACGAGCGGCGGGGCCGCACACGGATTATGAGGGGGAAAGAGAATGGCGGGGCCGTGCACGGAACAAGAATGAAGATAAGCGACGGGGACGCACACGGATCAAGAGAATGAGAGAATGGCGGGGCCAGGCACGGAACGAGAGGGGAGACGAGCAGCGGGGCTGCTCACAGATTAAGGAGCGATTGGCACAAGGGTGCCGGGCACGAAAGAAGAGGGGAAGCGCGAGGAGGGCCTGCGCACAGAACGAGAAGGGACACAGACAGCGGGGCCGCACGCGGATAAAGAAAGGACGCTCACGGCGGAGTCGGCTACGAGCCAAGAAGGGAAGCGCGCCCGGGGCCGGGGACGGAGCGAGAGGGGGGAGGCGGAGCGGGGCCACCCGCGGTTAGATGGTGAGGGTGAACAGCAGGACCGGGCACGGAATGGGAGGACAAGGTCACGGCGGGGACGTGCACGGGAACAATAGGGAGGGCTGAACCGCGCATGGAACGAAGGGGGAGTTAAGAGGCCACCAAGCAGCACGAGGGGAGGGGCAACGGGCGAAGGTGGTAGTCGAGCGAGAGATCCAGCGGTTGAAAAGAATGTCGGGGCGTTTGGGGGAGATCGGGAACGACATGGATGACCGGGGTCGGCTGTTACGGGTGGTGTCAGAGGTAGGGGAACAGACTCTGCAACGGGAGGGGAACGACTGAGCAAATGTGGTGTGGAAGCTGGGGGGAGGGGATACTGGCATCCCATATCGATGCGAAACGGGTGACAAACTATTCCAGGGAACAGCACAATATCCACGAAGTTTCACTGTTGGAGAAGATCGCAAGGGTAGGATTGCCGGTGAACGTAGACGCCGGGGGTAACCTCGACCCCGAGGTGGCGTACGGTAACTATAGTAGCGCCGACAGACACGCGATCGAGGTGTGAGAGAAAGCGGTGGGCGACGTTAAGACAGGGGGGGGGAATTGTGGTCCCGGTGAGGTTGGCGGGGAGGATCTGAGGCCTGCCGGGGAACCCGGTGGGGGTGGTTTAATAGAATGGGAAGGGGAGGATAATTCATAATTCGACATGCAGTAACGAACTGGAGGGAATGGGAGAGGAGGGGTGGCCAGTGAATGAGACCACGTACTGAGAGCGGATTATGGAGTGCCACCTAGCGGACGTGCTGCTTCAGGTAGTGAGGAGGATTCTGGGGCTACAGGAAAAACTTGGCAGAGAAACGACGATTCTGTTATAGACGATGGACGTAAAGAGTACATTTCAGCAGGTGGGGGTGGATCCGGTAGAGGCAGGGAACTTAAGGTATTGTTATCCTTTGTGGACCTACGGCTGCAGTTCGGATGGAGGCGGATTCCACGATCGTGGGGGGTGATTACGAGTGCCATTGAACATGCGCAGCGACAAATGATTCGGGCATCGGTGACGATCTTGGCCGTGGGAGTGGCGGCCACGGAGCATGTCCTGGTCGTAGCAGATACGGGGGTAGTGGCGAAACCGCTACCAAAGAGCTGCACAGTAGGGGCAGAGGACACCGCGTATATGGTTATCGTTTTGGACGACGCGGTCTCGGTGGAGCGACAGTGGGAACCAGACGGGGCGAGATGGCTAGCGCTGGCACAATCGCTAGCATGGCTTCATTTTTAGGCCATGGGAGGAGCCCTTTCTGTCGCAGAAGAAGGTCACAGATTGGGCACCACAGCAACAAGTACTGGGATTCGACCTGGATCCAGACAATCGGACGATTTCACTGCCATCCAGGAAAGTCAGAGAGCTTCAGGGGCTGCTGGGAGAGTAGCCTGAGGGGAGGCGCACAGTGACAGTACGAGAGGTTGTCGTGTTGACAGGGAAGCTGCCGCGTGTGGAGTACGTGATCACAACAAAGGAGTAGTTCGTGCGGCGACTTCTGAAGGTGAGCAACGAGGGCGGGGGGACGAAAAAGGCAGAGGCCAGGAGGGCGCCGAGGGTGGCGGAGGAGCTCATGGATGAGATGGGTTGGTGGAGATGGTGCCTGAAGGGGGGCCATGGTATGGGGGGGGGGGGGGATGTCCGGCGCCGTGCTTCCGGTTCGTGAAGCAGATCCACAGGAAGACATGATGTTTGGATGCTTCGTTCGAGGCTTTTGGGAGGCTGTGCCTGGAAACGGGCGTGTACTGGAGATACAACTTGTCAGAGGCGGTGAAGAACGGGACGATTTGGAGGAGGAAGAGCGGGGGCAGAACCCGTTTGTCCTTTAATGTTATGGTGCTGATGGGGGTGGTGATGATAGTCTACGTGGTGATAGTGATGAGAAGGGACAGACCTGAAAAGAAGGGGGGGGCGGTGCTGATGAGAATGGATAGGTCATCGGCATCGCTGTGGGAAAATACCCTGCTGGGGGGGGAGAGCGGAAGAGAGGTCGGGGGGGGGGGTGTTTAGGATTATGGGGGTGTTGGAGCGGATAAGGCGGTGGGGTTTCCAGAGGAAGTAAGTGAGGGGAGTGAAGAAAAACGAAAACCATGTGGAATAAAACTGAAACCCAGACCAATCTGACCGCAAAACGCCCCACCGTCGTTTGACAGACCCAAAAGCTCGAAACGAAAGGGCTGGAAATGTGTTAGAAGCGTGTTGGCGCAGCTACGCACTCGGACGAATTGCGACGTCTAGTCGAAAGACTTATGCTCAAGGTTCGAGAGTGTGTGTGAGCCGGAGGGTCATGAGAGAAAAGAGAAAGTGGGTGGGAGGGGAGATTAGCGATTGGGAGCTGTGCGGAGAGGAACCATAAGGGGCCGACCGTGGAGGGGATGCTGATCGCGGTGTAGGGGGTGTGTTGTTTATGGAGACAACAACATTTCCGGATCTAAGCGGCGGCGAAGGAGATCAAGAGGGCCCACGTGGAGGCAGGGAACCAGACGCGGGTGAGCAGGTCGCTAGTATTGGACAATATCAAGGTGATAAAGGAGCACGCGGCATCTGAAACATAGTTTTGCTGTTGAGGTTTTCTGTAAGCGTGGGGGGAACGTCAGCTCCATACAGTAGCTGGAAACAGAGACGACGGAGGGGGGGGCACGGGGAAATAGACGAGGGAGACCTTTCTGAGGTCACCTACCTCCCCCGTTGTACTACTAAAGAACGAGTTCGCGAAGAGAAGACCAAAGTAGAAGAATGTCGTAGCAATGTCGAGTTTGGTGGTACGGAGAAAAACATTAGGAGCAGGGGTGGTTCCACTAGGGGATACCTGATAAGGAGAGGCCACGGGAGGACACACGCCTATTGTCCATATACCAAGGGCAACAACAGCAACGACAGCAGCCGTAGCAGCAGTAAAGCAGCAGCAACCGTAAAGCAGCAGCAATATCCGTGGACAGAATCGACGGCAGGATCATGGGGAGTACGGAGACAGCACTTGGTGTTTCTTTGATGGAAATCTCCAACTCGCGCACCAAATTTCGTCACGAGAGTAGAGAGGAGGAAAGGGGAGGGGGGGAGGGGGCAATAAACGGGGTTCGCCGGTTTATGCTTTGTGAGTTTAGGCTTGTTTCGGCTGTGGAGCTTGTCTGCCAGGGGTTGACAGATCAGCTGCGTACAACAGCCGGAAGGGTTAGGGTGAGGTAGCTTGTGAAAGTGGGGGGCAGGTCAGCCGCCTACCAAACATAACGTGCTCTGTCCCGGCATTGCAGGAATGCGAGGGTATATGGCCATACGACTACAGCCATGCACGACATGCGTACACCCCCCCCCCTCTTCCCCCCGCGCGGGCGTGTTGACCCGTGGGGGTTGTCTCTAAACTAGTCGTCCCAATTTATATTCTTGTCTTTGTTCTAATTAGGATCACTTCATTTTCAAAGACCCAGCCGCACGTCAGAGGCAGAGTGGCGGGCGTCTCGAAGGTTTACGTGATATACAAACCGAGGCATCATTTTGAAAACAAAAAACAAGCTCCTATCATGTGTTATCAAATTGGATACCACGGTTTCGCCGACGACGAGGGGAGGACATCAGTGGGGTATCTCCGACCAAGTAATGAAATATAAACAAAAACAAAATAAGCATTGTTTGTCGAGAGGGGGGGGGACGTTTGCGGTCTCTAAAACCAAGCGATCCTAAAACAGTATTTCAGAAAAACGCATCTGAAATTTTCTTGAAATATAGTGTGAATACATCACTCCGGTGTGCTTTTCATTCTATATTTGTTTTATATATGTGGCGTTTAAAGAAGCCTAGTCGGGGATATTTCAAACATGGTGGACAGAGGGATCTGTACAAGACGGGTGATTCAAAGTAATGACCGGGAATCGTGTCTTACACAATGGTTATTGCTTGACTATGGACAACGCACAAGGGGCTTATTACTTCGGATCCTATTCCTTACAAATTCCCACTCAACAGGTTGTTTGTTGCCCTTTCCATCACCCCGTGCGGAATATGTTGCCGAGGGCCTGTTCAAGTTCGCGCCATAGAGGAGCGTTCAGCGATGTAAGAAGATGCTGTGGTTCCTCCCCTAACGAACATGCAACACGGAGTCCGAAGACGGTGATATTGGTCTAGTTTGAACGGTTTATTTACATGTATCTCGTTTTGTGGATTAATATACCCTTTCGATTTGCGCTCCCTCCGATTTGTAAGAAGGGTGGAGAGGGGAGGTCTTGGGGAACCTACACTAACAACGCGCATGTGACGTTATGTTCCCCCTATAATATACAACCTTGGCCGCATCCCCATGTGTTATAGCAGCTGAGCTGATCAAGCTACACAAATATGGGTCGGGACGCTGACGTCGGGACACAGTAGTCGCGAGAGATAGTATTTGGACTTGTTTTGTTGAATTTTTGTTTGCCGCACAGTTGGAATTGCGATACATCCTTTTGGCCACATTTTCCCACGCTACATTCCTTCTACAGCCGTAAAGGGGGATGACATCCTCGATATCTCTGTTTTGACTCCTATGTCTGGGCGGAGTAGTAGCGTTTTATGTGATGCGTGTATTTTTGTTGTGTTGGTCGGAGTAGTGTTGTTCTCTACAGTGCGTATAATGGTGCTTGGTGCTGTTTTATGTGGCGCTTCGTTGTAAAAGCCTGCAGGAAAACAAAATAGTATGGCGGGGAGTTAAAGCTTGGGGAAGTTTTCTCGACAGGGAATTTCCCCCCCTATTCCTCAAGGCCTGGACACTTTCCAGCATACTACAGCAGCCCAGTTGGGTCATAACAGCGACTTGGCTTCTATGTCTGTACAAGCTATTGTTCACAGCAACTAGTATTGCGGGTACGACGGGAGAAGGGAATTGAGGAGGTTACACGTGTGGAAACAATCATTGTCACGTGGTTTTCTTCGTTTATTCAAGCCTTTTGCAATTTTCGCATATTCCCCAGCATCGAAGTGGCGTGACTACCTCTGCATAGGCATGTGCATCCCAACGTTCGTCGTAGTGTAGGGTGGTGTGTTGATACTGCTTAGTTCAGTCTATTATATACTACTACTGTAGTTTTGTTGGCGTACGGAAGGGAGTGAATTCGGCTTGTAGATATGCGCATGCATGCGCTTCGGAACGTGGTGCTCCTCTTATCTTCAACATTATAAATAGTGGTACTGTGGCTAATTACACATATGTCAGCAGCGGAGCGAGTCGACTACCTCAAGAGATACGCAACGATATTCATATCTTAACCGAGCAGTACCTAGCGAGATTAGTCGATATCTTTCGTATGTATCTTATGGCGAGAGATCCATCGCAACAGTGTATAGGCCTGGGTGTCTAGTAAATGACAGTTTTAATTGTACTTCCTCGTGAATAGATTATTTGTTCTACATTAAAAATGTGGTAACGACATTTCCCAGAGGTTGCAGGGTATATTTCAGATCCACGTGGTGAGGGATTCTATATAATATTTTATATCATCTCCAGAGATGCCTGCTGGTGCAAATGTATGGATCGAGCAGTTTAGAGAAACACGAGGTTTAGTTATGGGACTATCCCTGCACACGTGGCCATCTTGGGTACCCTGCCAGCATTTGACGTAGGCACCCTGCCAGCATTTGACCGTGACACCCTGCCAGTGGTTTTGGCGGGAAATAACATTGTACAAGGTGAGACACCCTGCCGAAAATCTCACAGGGTGTCCCAATGCTGTACAGGGTTTGACACCCTGTTAGGTTTCCGGCAGGGTATCGGATGCTGTACAGTGTTTTACGTAGACACCCTGCCAGCATTTGACGTAGACACCCTGCCAGTGTTTTTGGCGGGAAATGACATTGTACAAGGTGAGACACCCTGCCAAAAATCTCGCAGGGTGTGGTCACCCTGTACAGGGTTTGACACCCTGCTACGTTTCAAGCAGGGTGTCGGATGCTGTACAGGGTTTGACGTGGACACCCTGCCAGCATTTGATGCCTGACCCCCTGCCAGTGTTTTTGACGGGAAATAACATTGTACAAAGTGAGACACCCTGCCAAAATCTGACAGGGTGTGGTCACCCTGTACAGGGTTTGACACCCTGTCAGGTTTCTGGCAGGGTGTCGGATGCTGTGCAGGGGTTGTCACCCTGCCAAAATTCCGACAGGGCGTTCAATGTTCTGAAAAATGTAAAGAACAGTCTGCAGCGTGTAACACCCTGCCTTAATCTCGGAGTTCGATCTATACCGAAGGTCTTAACACTGGGAGCACTTTGAGTATCCATAGTAACGAAACCGGATACACTGAAGGATCTGGGTGAAACGCCACGACTGCTACTATAACCATAGTACCTTCAACGCGTGAACCCATAAAATATTGCCAGTATTGCAGCCCGTCGATATATAAAGTCGTGAAACATTGAAAGTATCGGAAGTGTTTTTTATTCGGATAACCAATCGAAATATAGCGAGTATTTACATCATGAGAAGTACGTCATTACGAGACACTTGACGCACAGGTAGTTTCCCACTTTATCGAAAGCCAACACATTTCCAAGTACAGGAAGTATCGGCTTTGTTTTTACAACCCCGAAATAGATCAAGTACGGATAAGCTTCGCACTACAAAAATAGATGATGATAATTCTGCGAGTATCGGCTGTATCCACAGCGTATTCGATGAAAAACAGCCAGTGATCGAAGTGCCCCCTTTATTGCTTTCTCGACGAAATTTACATTGTTGCGGTGGACTGGGGACATCTGTGAAATATTGGGTCTCACACGCTTCGCTGTACAAACACCGCCCACCAAAAACAATAATCATTATTATGTGATACATCCAGTCAGCCATATATAGCTGTGGCAGAAGATTGATTGTCTTATCACGTGGTTCCTGCACCACGGCGTCAACCGCCGTTAGTAAAGTGCCGGATTCATCGATGACGACGTGTCTTAATCCCATAACATTTGGCGGCTTTTTGAATTGATACCGGAGACAAACAAACGTGCTTGCATGCCCAAGAGCATTATATTGGACTCGAGACGGAGAATTCGACGACAATGGGGGCGCACCCCTCGCCAAAAAGGAAGCATTGTATCTGCAGCAAAGAAAACTATATCATTACAGACGTGGAGAGCACTACGAAGAAAAATTTGATGTCTACGGCATTCTATATCGGCTCATGTATGATATTGTCTGCGCAGGGGGAAAATAGTTACGTGTAACATTCGTTTCAACTGGATTGATGTCGTTAGTAGAAGAATACAAACTAACACCGGTCGTTGCGCCCCGCTAGTAAAAAGATGGAATACAGCGACACTACCGTCTTTCATCTTGTGGTTTCGGCTGTATGTGTAAGGCGGCCAATCGCACCAAAGACTACCGTACTCCTACCCTTGGTATCTTGAATTTACGATTTGTTCGAATGTATAGTCTACGTTGTGACGGCGATGCCGTTTAATAATGCCGCCACGCCATCCACACGAACAACACACATTCGCGGGATTGGTTTGAGGCGCGACCCATAGTTATCCGTTCCTTCGATTGAGGTTCCTCTAATCACAGATGTGCACACATCCGCCAAACAACTCCCGGCTGTGTTCTCCATACCTCCACGGCTGTCGCGATTGTATCGTGGGCCTACCCCGTCACGAGAATAAGACGTTCTCAGTGCGATAGTTTGGTGCACGAGTCAACCTTGCGGACAGCAGTAAGCCTCCAGCATACTATAGGCCACATGCTGGGGTCAGAATGATAAACCCCGACACCAACCGTTGCGTGTATGACTCCTGCACGATGCGCCCCATGCTTTAATAACGAGGAGAGTATGGCACCTGTTAACTGCAAGCAACATGCTACAGATAGTAGGGTGAACGGCAGAATCGGACGACGCTTGCACGGCTCGTGGTAGCACCAGCCTACATCTCTTGTCGACGGCAACACGTGCGCGAAATTATGTAAGCAACATGCACAGGACGGCATGGTCGACGTCTGCACCAGCCGTTGCTCACATCAGTGCGGAACAAGACCAACACGACTTGGACACAAGATGTGGAATACATAATATACTATGCCCCACGACCAGGGCTCACGAAATTATCTACGGGATTCGTTGAAATCTGAAGTTTTCACTCGGCTGAGTAGACACGTGTTGATGACGTCCAGCTTCGGACAGTATCCGCTACTATTGTAGTTGGTACTGGCTTTCAATCAGGCTCAAATGGGGAAAAAACAGCTGTCAGCAGCCTGGTCCTATGGCATTGGTGTGTCCTCGACCACCGACGCTCCTTTGGTTGGAGAATCGCGCGGTGCCCACCATACTCTGTGTTTTTAATCGATACCAGGGCGCTCGAAAATGTAATGGCCATTCAAATGATCACACATAAGCCCAACTTTAGTGTACCGGTACAGTCAGTCTGTAGCTTAAAGCCAACAAAGGCTGCATGCCACGCAACCTCCCAATATAAAGGGGTACGCCACGACAATAAAACATACATACATTATTGTACGAACCTTGAGCTGAGCGAGTTCTCAAGCTCGGAGTCGTTGAAGGCTCGTGGAAGTGACTGTACAGAACGAGCCGCTCTGTCAGTACTTTCCGTTACTACAGATCACTTAAGGGGCCCGGAGAAAGCCGGGAGGGGGAACTAGCGTGGGAGGCACAAAAAGTGTACGGGGTGAATCCTCTGACGGGGTTCGTGAACCCTCACGACTGTACCATGGTGATGAGAGATGCATTGTCACCGGAGATGGAGAGCGAATAATAAATAGACACAAACAAGGCCTTAACCATCAACGAAATCAGCGTTCTTGTACCAGACACGTGTATGTTGCATGTTCCGCCGACGTGCTCCATTCAAACATTTTATTGGAATGTCGGACGCCAACTCAGTTTTTCTTGGAGTTTGAGATAGGAACGGGGTTTTGACTAGATGCTGAAGAAACGAAAAACTGCCGGTAAGCAGCTAAGCGTAGGTGCTGGGGCTGATTTCGTTTTATAGGCGTACTGCAGCACAATGTAGTGCATCTGTCTTGGAGTTGCTTCATCGAGTTATCTGAAAGAGAAGATAAAATTGTGAGAAAACACTCCTGCTACGAACCGCATGAATAATACCGTCATGTATCACTTCCTGCGGGAGCGTCCTACTTACGGAGGTTGCCGACCGTCCACGCACCGTCGGTAGAATTGCACGAATCATATTAATTACATAAATACATTTTTGACAGTTGCATGTAAGCTTGCAGTTGGATGAAAATGCATGCAGATTGAATGCACGCTCGCAGGCAGAGGCACTAAATTGCCACGCAGGTTCAGGCAGCAAGTGGATGCAAAGCTCATGGTAGCAGGTTGTGTTACTTTGCTGGACATAGCAACCGGCACCCTCAGCGCGGGTGGTGTATCCACAGGTGAGGACCCTCTGCGGGAGTAGGAGGTCTCATCCAATCCAACACTTAAATGAAATGATCGGGAACAGAGTTAGAGAATGCCGCGGGTTTTGTTCATCAGGTAACATTTTATAGTTTCCTTTGAAATCACTTTTTGGATGAGATATATAACTCCTCAAGTAACCACCCGCAGAAGGCAAAAAACATGGTGCAGCACCTCTACCGTCACATGCGTCATGGGCCTCTATAATATTAACGTGAAGACGGTTTTTCTATTCATGGTTTACAACAGAAGCTATTTTGATGACATGCTTACATTTCCGTTGTTACGGTCTCGCCATATTTGGGGATCTTTAGACTGAAAAACGTCTTGATATATGAGGTATTGTGGCTTCCGTTTAGCTTGAAAATGGCTCATGATGAACGTTGGGGTCTGACCGCATACCTGGCGAAGGTTGACAAGATTTTGGCCACATACCGTACAGGGAAAGCTGGGTTTTATATTTCGTGGGGCCAGAACAAAACTGGCCTGAGTGGCGTCTTCCACGAGGGAGACAGCCTCAACAGGATGACGCGCCCGTGTTGGGGCAGTCCATCGTAACAGTGGTTCAACGCTTCCATTTCAAGGGTCGACGGCGAACCTCATACGGTCCATTCATATCAGGAGGAACTTGTAATACTCAGGATACGGTTGATGCATGTTAGGTATTTAATGCGCTGGTGCCCGTGGTCAAAATACGGCCCATGCATGTGCGCATGAAGTACGAGTAGTGGTCGATATTAGAGGTTGGTTGATGTTATATGCTTTTGCTCCAACCTCTTATCTCGTGTTGACGGCAACGCGGCATGCCATAGAACACAAGGGGAACGCACCATGCCAGCAAGATTGCCACTAAATATAGGTAGCTGCCGCTTAACAGAGGACAAGGCGGTCCAGGTGACTCGATTGCTGCCATCCGTCATTGGTTGACGTGTTGGTGGGCGGATGAACAGCCGGGTGCCACTCGGCGTTGGTGTTTAGTATTGCATCGTGGTACTACACCCATGGCATGTCGTACGACGGGCTTGCAGGACTCGCTAGTGGTGGTTTATCCTGATCTTGATTGGCATTGGAAACGCACGACACATCAACAGGTTTTATATCGAAAGTGCCGCTTGCTCCAGCCAGAAAGGCGAGAGTGAAACTAGCGGGAAGATAACGAGGAGCGAGGAATGTGGGCGATAATATGGTAGACTATCTCGCCAAGGTATCACACGACAAAGGGTACTGCCCGATCACCCCCCGCCTACCCAAATGCTCTGTGCGTGTGTTTGCGATCCCGGCGACCAACCAAACGTCTTTGTAGTTTAAGTTCGCTGGCATTATCGTACGTAACGCCTTCAAGTACTAGATAAATCGACGACACACCGCTTACTCTTCTTGCCATGTACTTCGGTAGTCTCCCCTGTTTAATCGGTTAGGCTTGACCAAAGTGATAGGAAGCTCAGCTGAAGTTGCAACATAAATTGATCACGAGGTCTTCAACCCCCCCCCCCTATACATATACTTCGTATAATCTGTATATAGGTTGTGTTGGCGTCGGTTGGCGACGACGCTGCAGAACACGCCTCTCACTGCGTGAGCTAAACAAACAGGGTTCCGTTTTTGTTTTTTTGTTTCGGCGGGATGGAGAACCTTTGCTCCGCACAAGGGTAATGGTTGTTTTACGTAGTGTGAATACGGTAAGGCACCCAAGAGGCAGTTTAAGTTACATAGTGCTCCCATTGCTGTCTCTGGAGTTGGCCACACCAGAAATTATATGATTTCATTGAAGCTGTCATCCATATGCAAGTCCGCCTTACACGCGGTTATTTTAGTAGGATGCAGCTCGCCCTTCAAGCGACTCGCCCAACACCCCACGACGCTTCGCGCTTGGTGCAAGCAATGTCTGCCTGGTCGGTGAAAACCTGACGTGCGCCGTCCCGACATTGTAGGGATGCGAGGGTCGATGGCCATACGACTACGGCCATGCATGAACATGAAGCCCCCCCCCCCCCAAAGGCAGTCAGGTCTGCGACGACACATTATCATACAAGTGTCACAGTAGATATGTCCAGATTATGATATCTGCCTTACCTCAAAATTGAAACTAATAAGTGTGCCGAATGCTTTCGTTGTATTTTTGTGCTACTTTTCACTCTTGAGCAATATCAACTCCATAGGAAACACCGAAGAACCAATGAGCCAGAAAAACCACGGAAACTCCAGAGTGGGTTAGGTGTTCAAATGGCATAACGCAAACTCGACACGTTCAGGTTAGGATTTGTTAGTAAAAAATAATGATATGCCCCATGTCCACTGACTCACCAAAAGCTGGAGGTCTCCCTGGCCGTCGTTACGCTAAATGGACGGAAGGCTGTTGAGGCGAAGGCGCCCTCACTGTCACTCCTAACAACGCAAGCGGCCTTACTGCCCTACTAGTATTAATAGTATTAATATGAGTACAAACACATGCTAAGGTACAGCTGCACAAGGTTTTGTTGGTGTTCATCGATTGATCCAGGCGCTATACCTCACTCGAACACTAATTTCGAGATAAATAATCAGTTCAGCCCAATGGACAATCTAAGTACCTAGGCGTGCACAAACGACTGGTGCTACGGTTGGGGGGCTACCCCCATTTTGACTGCAGCGTTTACAGTATTATTTAGGTGACTGACTCTATACCTCACACAAAAACTGCCTTTTAAGGCACATTCGTTTGCGCAGAGTATAAAAATCATCCCAAAAGGCTTAAAAGAAAAAGGCTTAAAAGCAAAAGAGGGCGAAACAAAAACAGGGTAGCCACTCGACGGAGTGGCTCTGAGCGCCTAAAACACAACTACCTAAACGTGGTCACCACCAGTCGACAATAATATCACAAACAAAAAGAACGGCATTCCGACGATTAAAGGGTAATGTGCTCCGTGATTCATAAATAATTTGAAGCCAAGGGTCTTGCCCTTATCCTAGCAAGCGACACGTTTTAAACCCCAACGTCTAGACGTGTGCACCGTTTCACGCGAAGTACAGTTACACCTCATTTTTAGAGAAAGCAATGGCATGCCCCATACCGACTGAGTCAATCCTCTCCCTTGCGCATCACCCCCCTCCAGTGCTATGCCCCATATCGAAAATGAATTGTCGCTGCAGCTTGATGTTGCCGTCCGCTCCCAAGACTGGTTTTGCCTGCATGTCTTGAGTTTGATGTAGAGAGGACCGTGATCGTGCTTATATCGGCGATGTACTGTATCAGTAAAACTACGCTACCGCGTGGGAAATGGAACAATATTGCGATCTGGCGTTTGTGTGTGTGCTGCTTGCTCGCAACTTCGAACACACGCAAATACGTCGCGGGCCGTCTCTAGCTGCCCACAGCCTCTGTCTGGCACATCCGGTGCTCTCACAGGTGACCAAGAGCGTTCATCATTTTGTCGTGTTGAGGTTTGGTGTGAGGATCTGTTGAACTGTAGCTGTCCGCATGTGAACCGCAAACGTTCAGTTCAGTATACTTGATTAATCTATGTTTAGGTAACTCAAATTTCGACCGCTGCAGCAACCACCTCTAGGTTGAGATGCACGGTAGAACTCTATCGAGAAAGTGTGGGGACAACCCCTTATAAGGAAATCACGAGCTTCTGTTATAGAGCTGTATAGGGGTGGATTGAATACCCTCTCCCTCTTAGGCACGAACCAATCGAAGATGGAAGCGCTGCGTGTCGGCATAGCGGCACCGATTTGTCTGCCGGTGAAAAAACACCAACGCCAGATGTAGAGCCTCGAGTCAACCGGGAGTTCTGGCGTGGGGCATGGACAAGATCCTCGGCGGTCTGGGGCCACTCCAAGTGTAATTTTTTTTATGCCGCCCTCGGTGTAACGGTTTACTTCGTGCAGTGAACAGTTGGTTTTGTAGCATAGTCTGCAAAGCCTACTGTAAATATGATGGTTTTTTTTTGTTTATCACCCAAAATACGGTAGATACCCGTACATACTATACAAAACCTTAAACAAATTTAGCCGAAGGATGGTGGTGCTTATGACCGGTTAACAGGAGCTTCCGGTATCGGTGTACTTAACTCATCGTCGTGTACTCGGCAGGAATCTCGGTCCATACAGGAGGGTCTCCATTCTTCACGCGCATCTCGTGTGACGTCAGTTCAGCATGCAAACGGTATTGATTGTCGAATAGCAACTCCCGCACCTTGTACATAATGATACACTACTATTGTATGTCCCCTTCGCTTCGTTTGATGGCCGCCACAAAAACAACAACAACATATAATGCAGAAACAAATTTGTTTAGTATCTATCGGATAAGCAATGTCCTTGAAAAGTCGGCGTGCAGTTAAAAAAATGCCTTGCCATCCGGGTATCTTCGAATACAAAACTCGCTATTGCTAACGGTTAGCTTATCATGGCCGGGGTCAACAATGATGTACCGCAACTATCAGCCGGAATCAACAATGATCACGCTCAGCGCCTTGCACGGTGCATTTTACCTCGGCCATAACGCATAATGAGACGGCTACTTTTCTCATATGACGCAAACTAATCCGCCAGCGGCGCATCCAAGGCCTTTGGTCTGCTTGGCACACGTCGCCCGTGAAGTACGGATCTTTCTGGGGCTAGGTCGAGTGTGTAAAACATGGGACCCTCCTTGTCGCCAGGGTACGCACTCAGCTTCCGAAGAACACATATACACCAAGACAACGGACAGCAGTACGCCGTTCAGGTTTGCACAGGCGTGTACCACGATAACCGGCATCACCAGCGACTTAAGTGTAAAAGCGGTTGGTGCTTACCTTCTAGAAATAAGTGTTCCTTTGTTTCTTCAATCTAGCACCAAATATTCGACTGACTGCACTTGGAACACCGTAGTTTTCCTCCATCATGAGTCTACACAGTTTCACTGGTACTTTTGGGATTTTGTTTTGCCCTCATCCCCGCTGTGATTGTTCCCCATTCCGCAGAGCTTGATGTTATAAAATCAAACTCGACCACGCTGACAAAATTACGCTTGGCCACATATATTGTTAAACTGTAAGTGAAGAAAACCACGTGTAGGCGTTGATCGTGTGCATGCATGACGAGTGATGCGAGCTAGTCAAACGCAGCCACGCTGATAGTCAATGTCCATCACGTCGTTGCGTAGGCACTAAATATGAACTTCACAGATTCCGTCCGTCTGTCGCAGCATTCGCAAAACACTATGACGGGGGTTGTCCTGGTTGTTTACCCGTGTGCCGTCTAGGATAAAGGCTTGTTTCAGACGTATCCCAGGTTCACGCACGGACGCAGGGTCTGCAGCAGCATCCTGCTGAATACGCTCCTAGCTACATAGAGCCTGTTGTCCCATGTGTAGTCCACGTGAAATTCGGTTGCCACCCAACAAAGGGATGGATACATATAAACGGTGTCGTTGAGAAGCCATTCAAAGCGTCCCTTGAAACCGGCGTCTCGCACGCCTTGCCACGTGTAGACCCCGGCTTAGTACGTGGTACTTATTGTTGCAAATTTCACACGTTGGAAAAGTGGGATCACCGATGTTGTATTTGACCGGTCACAAATTTCATCCTCGGTGGCTACTAGGCTGCCTTTGCTGGGCAAATAGTCTAGAGGGTGGGTGTTGCTGGTGAACGGAACGCGGGTGGCCAGGTAGTCACTTATATGCAACACAGAAGCAGTGGCGACAATTTGGTTGGGCTTACAATTTGTCAAGAGGAATCCCAACATCTACAGCTGTCCTGTTCCCCACAAACGCACCTCGTTGTTGAAGGAACGCGATTGATCGGTAGACAATATTTACAACAATGTTCGGAGCTTCGGGGTGTTGGCGAATCCATGTGTACCTGGTATCACGTGAAGCTCGCAGAAGATAGGCCACACTCGACAGCCTGCTATTGGTCGTAGGGGGGCAACCACGACCTGGTGTTAGCCCAGATGTCGGCCGATTCACATATATATCTGGTCGCCAGCGACTGTTACTAGGAGAATGGGTTTAAAGGAAACATGTATCAACACGATGATGGGGCAGCGCTTCAACCTCACTGCTTGTGCGGGCGCATCTGGCACCCTGCGTTGCCTTCATTGCGTACCCATAAGCTCCTGTTCCGTCGATCCCGGCATGGTTACTCCCCAGGATACAATCTATACTGTACGTTGAACAAATGTTGTCCGGCACGAAGAAAATCACCCAGCTCCCCTCATGGTTTGCTCTAAAACTTCTATCCAAGCTTCGGGGGGATGCATGCAGTTCGAAATGAAGCTCATACACCAAGTGGACGTCGGGGCTACATTATGTGCGTACGATGCCTAACTCTTGCCTGTACAAATATTCAATTCATCAGACAGATCCAAACCAACATCAAAGTTAGTACTAGGCGGACACATGTAATAAGGTAGTGACAGGGGCCCTACGGCAGTGAGTATCCGACATATGTAATAAGGTACAGTAGTGACAGGGGCCCTACGGTAGGGAGTATCCGACATATTGCCGCGGACACGCTCGGAGTCGCAGCGTCAGCTGTCAACGTAACAAAATTACCTTGACAGCATAGGGTGGCACAGTCAACTACGAGCCCGCTTTACATTTCTGTGCTCTTCTGAACAAGAATGTAGTTCCCGTCCGTCCGTCCATAGGGGCTTGTCCACACGTGCAGGGTGAAAGCGTGAGCTCGCACGTCCACGTGTCAACAAAGCATGTACGTATGCCCCCCTGACACTTTGCTGTTACCTGTGCAGGCGGATACCCTTCATGACATCTGACCCCTGCTCTGTTGTTTGACTGAGCTTAACCCGCGAGAGCCGGGTGAAATTAAAGTCCAGGCCTGTCAATGTTTTCGTGGCTCTGATTGTTCTTGTTGCCGCGCGTGTTGTGCTGGTGGTTATAGTGTGTACTTGATATAATGCTTAATGCTGATTTGTGTGTTTTCCCTATCTCTGACATGAGGCCACCAAGTACTTCACGAAGTCCTTGTCTTGGTGAGCGGTAGTGCAACGATCGGTTGGGGTGCGGTACACCATGTATTGTTGTAGTTAAAACTCTTTGTTTCGCTGCTATGTACGTGTGGTGTCGTGGGGGTGTTGAAACGGCCGGAGCAGACAGCCGGTCTATTTCAAACCTAGAGCACGTACCTCGAACCCCTGTGTTTTTGTTTTTTGCTGTACCTAACACCCGGACCTCATAGATAATATGAGCTCAGTTACGAGGCCCATGGTTGCAACTGGTGATCCGTTACCGGCTGAACCTGCACCCGAGCAGTAGTTTTGCAGCGTGTGGGCTGGTTAAGGTAATTAGCCATCTGCACTCACTACACCGTGGGTAGTCCATCGAAATTCTAACCAGTATATGATTATATATGTTACGTCAAGAAACACAACACATACGCTAAATACTCTTGTCCTTTACTTAACGGAAAATGTTAGTTGGGGGTACACCCCTGTTTTTACAGCCATTTGGGGTTAGGGTCAAGACGCGCCCGCGGAACGTGCTTCCGCCGGCCCAAACGGCCTCAAACGCAATTCCGAAGCCCTGGCGAGTTGCATGAAGCCCATGCCAAGCACGCACACAACTTATGTTTGTTTTCTGGCGCGTTCGTGGGCCTAACCGGACAGCGGCGCACGAGGGGGCGAACGAGGCCCCCCCTTTGACCACATCTTGGGGGGGGGTAACCCCACGTACCTGCTAAACTTATCCACTCCCCCCAATAGGCCATACATGTCCTCAGTATCCCCTGATTCGTTGTCTATCAAGAAATATGACGTGCATAGTATCCGCAATACAAAAGTTTGATATCGCGGTGAGGGACACAAACTCTTGATGTCACAGGCAAATATTTCGTTATCTCGCCTGATTATTTTCTACACGTGATTTGCGTCGCTTTCGTCTAAAGCTTGAAAGAGGCTCGTTTTGGTTTTTACCTTTTTCCATACTTTTCGGCCAAAATGCTGACCAGTTTTGTTTCTCAAAACCACCACATATATATGCCCGCCTCCTGCAAAAACCAAAACTGAGCCCCTCTGAATAGTTTTCTTGTAGTCTAAGGAAGCTCCAAAACGGATTTTCAGATCGATATTCGCAAAACTGAGATGTGAAAGTGCTGGCAAATACAGTGCGAATCCCTCGGCCGGGCCAGCTCGGGGGGTCAAAGACATCGTGCATGGTATCTACACAACCGGCAAGCTCAAAACAAATTAAACTGTCCGGATTACTCCTGTAGATATTTTGTATTGTAAATTATAGAAGCGTATACAGGGCATATATTTACAGGGTCAAGCCTGTCACCCTCACTTTATTCGGTAGACAAAGGTCACGCTACCTTTTGCAGGTACACCCTGAGATGTTGGCGCTGATGTTAAATGAACTCGTGCCGACCTGTTGACGTTAATTTATTTTCGTTATACATTTGCTTTTGTTTTGTTTTGGGGGGGATTTTGGGTGCCGTAATGTTGTACATTCATGCGACCATCTAGAAGAGGCTCCTTCAGTATCACAACGTGTCGTTTTAGTTATTATTCATATGAACGCGCCTGATGTTTTACTGAAGGAGTGTACACCAACAGCGCCTGTCCTACGTATTTCTAATAGAATGCGCCGGTTTCACCCTCTTCAACTGTTCGTGGTGATCGGTACGATAAACGAAGTTGCGATTGCCGGCCTTGGTGGGAAACGGAATTTGCAGTGCCCTGTTTGAGCCAACGACGACTATGGGCTATGTACACACAATACTCGTACACCGGAGGCATATTAGTGGTGAGAAGACCCTGGCTGTCAGTGCCACTAGACGTATTTTTCACAGTGATTACTTGTCTGTTTTTCATCCCTATGGCCTGTGAGCTCGTCGTACGCAGATGTATCAACGCTTGTTCATGGCCGTGTGAATGATGTTGCGGACCCATCGCGCTTATGTCGCTTGATACGTGGCGAGTCGCGAGTATTGACGGCAGTCTCGTCAACGGCGAAAAGATAGCGTACGTCACCCATGTTCAGGGTTACTGAATAACACATATTATCGATCAGATTTACAAAAACACGGGAACCCCTCGGTCATTTTCATTTATACCCGCCGTATAATTGGACATTCACTTCCAAGAGATGAATATATTCTACAACAGGGAACCATTACATGAGTGCAACTACGATTGCAGGAGTATAGAGCTAGAAAAAACAAACACAACCCAGTATCATGCTCGCCACACCCTCCATACCATTTACGTTCATGTATACACCCCTCGCCGAACGTTTTGAACGGGATGCGTGATCATCGATCAAAGGACTAAGACAAGCAACTAATGATTACAACATTACCACCCCCCCCCACTGCACGCACAAGGAGAATAATTTTATCACGTAGTGTTATATGGTAAGGTATTCCCGAGGCAGGTACATAGCAATACCCATTGCTGTCTCTGGAAGCGGCCACACCAGATATTAAATTAACTCATTGAAGCTGTCGTCCATATGCAAGCCCACCTCAGAGGTGGTTCTTAGCAGGATGCACCTCACCCTCCATGCGACTCACCCAATACATCACGGCGCTTCGCGCTTTATGCAAGCAATGTCTGCCTGGTTGGTGAAAACCCAACGTGCCTCATCCCGGCATCGTAAGGATGCGAGGGTCTATGGCCATACGACTACGGCCGTGCACGACATGAGTACACCCCCCCCCCCCCCCCGCGGCTTGAAACCTCCGCTGCTAGAGCCGACCTACTTGACCAAACGTCACGAGAATCCCGAGTGTGTGATATACAGATACGACAGCAGTCGTCTGGTCGCCAACGCGGCATGGACGTACTGAAAATATGTAGGGTATGCGTTCCGGAACACACGTGTCTTGTACACCTTGAAAACAGTAGGCATCCCCCCCGGAACAAAACCCCAGCTGATGAAAACCTTCCCTTGAGACCTGTTCCATAGCATTGTTCCTTCCGCGTTCCTGAAAGTGAAGTTCGTGAGCAACTTCTGCCTCAGCTCAAAGAAACCGTTCTCTTGCTCGACTGTCTCTGGCTGCTCGGAGCGCATTAGTGCAGGTGTCTCAGGCTCCTCGAGTCAGCAGTCGATGTCACCATCGCGCTCGGCGTAGTGGACTACGGCCTCGAGTAGCTTAATTCCGTCGAAGCTGTGCAACATGTTGTGCAAAATGCAGCAGGTGAAGACAATGTTGTCCATGGCTTTTTGTCCGCGGTAGAGGCATGGGGGCTGCAAGATCCGGAAGCGACCTTCAAGAATCTCGAAGAAGCATTCCACGTCCTTGCCAACCGACTCGTGCTGCTCCCTGAAATTAATCTCGGGTTGGGTTTTCGGCTTGCTAAAGGGGCCCTGAAGAGTCTCCACTGAGGCAGGCGAACGCGCTCCGAGAGGGGGGGCGGGTTGTTGGTTATAAACCTTCTGCCTCGTTGTTTATGACTATGTCCAACGCGTCACATCCCTACCATTTTTTCAGCGTTAGGCCGACTATTCTAAAACTCCACAGTGCACCGTTGATTAACCGCGCATTATGTTGACGGGCTGTTATTTTTCTATGTACGTGCATGCACGTACATGCGGTCTTAGCGACATCGTTAAACGCATCTCTTCAATCCGAAAAATTCCATTGTAGTCAGAAATACACGGAGTTTTTGCAAACTGCTAAGGATGAAAGTTCGGGCACGTGTTCTGTGAGCATGAACTCGGTGTGTGTGTTTCACGTTTTCGACAGACCTCCGGTCAGGTTTGGTTCCGTGTTGAGGGCGGAACAAACCAAAATATGGTTTCGAACAGAAGTAAATAAGCGTTTCCTAACGCCGCATGAGTGCTAAATTTCACGTAACGTATTTTATTGAAGGGGTGAACACTTTGACCCTTGTACGGTTAAATAGGGAATTGTACGTCGTTGCCTCGTAAGTACTTAGTTGTGGTATAGTAACAATTATAGGCGCAGCATGTGACTAGATCAAAGTTCCGCGCAAATATTCCCGCCTGAACTATCTCCCGCCAGGCGCTCGCCTAGACCACCCAGGCAACGTTGCCAACGTTTTCGTGTGCCACCGCTGTCACCACTCGAGTCAAAATGAATAAAACCTATTTGGAGGTTGGAAACAGACCGTGTATGGTTCGGTTCGTTTCGGGGGGGCGTACTTTATTATCATTCATGGCCGTAGTCGGGTGCCCATAGACCCTCGCATCCCTTCATTGCCGGTACGGAGCATGTCTGGTTTTCACCGACAAGGCAGACATTGCTAGCACCAAGCGCGTAGCGCCCTGGTGTGTTGGGCGAGTCGCATGAAGGGTGAGTTTGTTTTTGGGAATATTAGCACATAGCCAATATGAGTCAATGTTCAGTAGTACTGCTCTTGTACATCGTATGTTTCGGTTCGTGAGTAACGCATACGTATGCGGAGGGATTACTGCTGTAGCCTTCTCTACTCGTAGGATCGTATCCTTTACTCTTCCATGCGGATCTCTCTGGATAGCCTCGGCTCTTAGCTTTCCTGGAACGAGACAACTACCCGTGCGATGGCCAAGCCATCTCAAGTCCACTTAGTGGCGGCGAAGCGTCTTCTTCGCGACCTAGCTGGAACGACGGATCTCTCTATCACCTACAAGACAGGAGGGTTTAAGCTCGTCGTCTTCTCTGACTCGAACTGGGCAAACAATCCTGACAACGGGAAATCGACTTCATGCTACGTGACAATGCTGGCCAATGCACTGATAAGTTCCAGGTCGGGGCTACAGGGTCTCACTGCCATGTCGACTATGGAGGCTGAGCTGGTTGCGTCGACCTTGGCAATGAAGGAAGCAGTGTTCTGCTCGAACATGCTGACCGAGCTAGGATTCGGCAAGGAGGTCGCGAAAGTGCCGCTGTACTGCGACAATTCGGCGGCGCTACACGCACTCGGAAACCGCTTGCACAGCTCACGGACGAAGCACATCGCTCTTCGCTACTTCTACATCCGAGAGTTCGTGTCCGAGGGAAGGAATTCCATTCACTACATTCGGTTACGCGCGATCTCCTCGTCCGAAATTATCCTTCAAAAGCCCATGATCGATGCTTCTCTGCGCTGATGTTTTGTGAAGCTCACGCGGGGCATGATCTCCCAGCACCTGGAAAGGCGTTCAGCGCATTTAATGACGAACAGGGGGACGGAAGAGGAAAAACCAAGAAGAGAGGGGCTTGTACGCTGTTTGCAATGCACTACAGTAACAGCGAGAAATCCAACGCACTGTTATGCACGCACAAACATACAGCAGCAGTCTACGCACAGAGTGCAAACATATTGCGAGTTTTGTTGTGCATTTGAGAGTGCTTTCGGCGGCGTCGGAGGGGGGGGGG
>MEHQ01004282.1:0-10205 GCA_008828725.1 Saccharina japonica
TCAACACACGCACCAGCACCAAATATTAGGATCTTGGGGCATAATATTTGGTGCTGGTGCGTCTGTTGACCAATGAAAAGCGAATTTAAATTTTATTTTTTCCAAATTGAATTTATTTTATACTCGTTAATTCGGGCCCTTAGCACAAATTTGCGAAAGAACCGAGGCATCTAGATCTCGCTCGGGGAAAACATGTGTGCAGAGCTACTGTAGATCCTACCGCTAATACGCGGGAAAACCTGACGTATGCGTGCGTGGACTCTCTGAGGTGCATCTCCTCCTGTTCGTAAAGGTGTCGGGAATCTCTCAGAGGTTTTATAATGTAAACTATGATGATGAGACCGCGGTGTTTGAAACGGAGCTGTCGTACCTCGTACGTGGTACGAGGTACACACGTAACGTAATATGTTTCTGCGGCCAACGCGTACGAATAATATGAATGTCAAGAACACACACATGGTCGTTGCTCGTTGTTGTGTTAAGTTTGCGTTGTGTTGTTTAACAGTAGCAGCAGTTGCTCTGGTTAGTGGCGTGGGGGGCTTGACGTGCGGCCATCTGAAGTTGGTGCTCGACAGGTTAAGCTCCCCACATGCTGTGTTTTCCCAACAAGGTTAGTGAATATCTCGTTCGAGAAGGTCAAGAGCCAGTGTATCTCTGACCCAATAACAGTGACTCGTTCATCAACCCCCTGAGATAGTTTCAGGTATATCACAGACAGTAGATGGCATAACGCAGACTTATCTAGATCGAGCAGGGGGGCACACAGATCCCACCAGGTAAAAAAAGGATATGGAAGGCCTGTGCCATATAGATCCCACCCGACCCAGCAAACACGCGAGTACGAGTCGTTTTGATTGTACTGATCCTATACAAGCAAACATGTGAGTAAAAGCTGGTTTGAATAGGCCCCACGCGGATGACGAGTGTCAAAGTTAGAGACGAGAAAATAAAACAGATCGTGCAGATCCTATAGATAGATAGATGCTTCCAGGCGAAATGACCTACATCATCCATATCCAATAAGTCCCATCCCACCCGGTCGATGTGTGTGAAAGAGTTGTCGAGTATACAGATCGCATCTATCTGGTAAACACATGCGAAGTGTGTACTGTTTACCGCAAACATCCAACGACGTCCTAGATCATGTAGGTGTTGTAAATACAAAAAACGAGATCTACTGTAGATCTCGAATTGTATCACATAGTTCGTGGATATTCTTTTCCCTCTTTCGCTAAATTAATTAATTGTACCCCCCCCATACCACGAACAACCTACCTTTATTATATCCTCATTTTGTTTGTATAAATATATATCTGTCTAAAAAGGATATAAATACGAACAAAGGGATCTGATATTTCTGGTCGTTGACATTGCCATCGTAGTTTGTGGCAGGCAGTGGGAGAATCTGAGGCTAACGGTTTTTCTTGCTGATGCTTTGAACGGATCCCGCAGTACACGTAGCAACAGCCGCGAGCAACTCCATCATGATTGAGTTCAATCGCACTAGTTCAACGTTTCAGTAAACTTTTACTACCATGAAAGTAAAAAATCGTTGATGGAAGTAATTTATTATTTCCATGGAAGTAAATGAGCAAATACAAATAATGTGGTGGACCTCAAACCATCCGCAGTTCCGCATCTTACTTAATATATCAGAGATAAAATAACGCCCCCCCAGCGGCCTTAAGGCAACGATCGCGGGAAAACCCTCGTGCGCGTGGTTTATCTCGTGCTTCTAAGTCGCCGGGAAAAGAGGGTGCCACGCCACGAACGTTACATATGT
The DNA here is from genome assembly GCA_008828725.1 of Saccharina japonica. Classification (NCBI taxonomy): domain Eukaryota; class Phaeophyceae; order Laminariales; family Laminariaceae; genus Saccharina; species Saccharina japonica. Next base: position 1,784 of record MEHQ01004282.1, read on the forward strand.
ATAGTGTTATGATCCAGTTGCAAGTCAGTCAAGGGACCTTGCACGCTGGCTACAAACGCGAAAGGGGTAAAGTGAAGTGGAGAGGTTCGACTGTATATATATGGTCTCGCGTCGGAGTTGATGGGCGCTGCTAAACCGTTCGCTGTATATACCAGCTTTTGATAACCGGTCAGGTTAGGAGCACCGGGTTGTAAACATACTTCTGGGTCCGACTACTCGTACACCGCGAAGGTTTCCGCGTCTCTGTTCTCGTCCGGTTGAACGCATGCACCGCCTTTTTGTCGCGTGTGCCTGTCTAGAGCGAGAAGAGGGCTAACGTACAAGTAGGTTGAGGGCTACATCACGCGTGTTAACGGAGGGGTGGCACCAAACGTTTCGGGGGCTCCTCCATCAAGACCAATCTAGATACCTCTGCCAACAACCGACGTTACGGAGGAACGTGAAAGATAAAACCTCAAACCGAGCCCATCGCCGCTAGGTACATAGGTACCAAATAACCGCCAGCAAATTGTAAAACACACGTTGGTTGGAAAGAGTAGGAGAACTTTCGTAGTTATGGAGCTCCGTTGGTGCTGAATGTTTGTTTATCGCCAGTTAAATCTAGTAAAGGTTTGCATGTCGCCACTGGTGCAATCTACAGTAGTGCACCTCTAAACCTGTCGGCGAGAGGCTTCAGGGTCCTCGGTATCGATCGACTCGGGGTCCGCGATGGCTTTAAAATAGTCGCGTACTTTACGTTTTTCTCTATTATTACACTTGCTGTATTGAGAAAAAAGGAATAGAAGATATATAGAGCTATCGTTACAGTACGTGGGCCGCCGGTTCAAGCGGACTAAGCATAGGAATAGCAAACGATCACCTGCTGGTGCTGCTTCGGTGTGCGACTTAATGCTAGTTTCGTCTCGAAGAAACGCGTTGAGAGAAATACACGTCGATCCTTAACCCCTTAAGAACTGGCCCCAGGTATTTGGGGACAAACTACTTGGAATTAGTGTGCGATTTATTTTTCTGAGTTCTGAATGGGTTAAGGCAGCTTAAGGAAAAAAAATCTCGAATTTGTATCGCTTCCATGCAATGCACCGTCAAGACCCATCCCCGGCAACAAACGGGGAAGGTAGCACACAACCAACCCCACGGGAGGCACATAAGAGCTTGAGACAATTAAAAAATGCTTGTCACAACTCACCTGGGCAGTATCATCCCGCCTGTAGTGCTGACGTGTCTTCGCGTACTACGCGTTTTGTGATTTGGCTGGGGTTGACCTCCAGATGCCGTCCCCCAAGACAGAGTGTACTCCAGTAAGGTCAACTCGGGGCGATACGACACTAAGAAACGTTTGCCCGCGAGGGTTTTGTGTGAAGGGGGGGGGGGTGTTGAGTGGCGGTGTGAGGGTTGGAAGGGAACGAAACGGGGGCGCCAGACAGTGTAACAGTCGGGCCGCACCGGGATGTCCTGTGTCGTGTGTTGTACTGAACCGATACACCTTGCCCACCATGTAGGACGAAAATGGTTCGGCAACCGCTTTACTGATGAATGGATCCATCCCGTAACTTTCAGCAGGAGCGTAGTCTATGGATAGGAACCTGTGCGAGTCTTGCATCATGCTCAAAAACAGAGAAAATGCCAACGCTCCGTGCTTTCCCGTACGATCGCAAATATAGTCCGTACTTTGTTTCCTTGTCTTTTTCTGCATGTCATTTACTATGTTCAACCTTCTTTTCTATCTCGCTATTCAGTCGTACTCCCAGCTTCGGGATCACTAAGTAGGATCTTCTCCTCTGCTATGCATGTTTATCGTCAAAATATTTGAGTCAAATTTTCTTCCCTCGCAGACTCTCGTCGAAATCGGTGGAAGCGGCCTGCAAATTACTCTGTGAATAGCGTGTTTGCTGTGTGTTCGGTCCCACGTCATTTGAATATATATATATATATGGGCTACCTATAGTTTAGGTCTTGCCCCAGAAGTTACCCTACTGAAGTGCTCTACTGGCTGTGGAGGGAAAGGCAGCCCGAATTTCTCAAAGTTAAGGTGAAAATACGTACAGTACTCCGAAAGCTTACCTATCGAATTGTATAGTTTATACCTATATACGCGGCATGTGAACACGCCCGGTGTAAATTCAGATCGGCTACCTGAAACGTTGTGGTGTTTACGTGCAGATACACTCTCGAAGCGACACTCACGGGAACACACACACACCTGATTGCGCGGCTCCTGATTGCTCTGATATTATCGCGGGGGACAAACATTAATGATATAAAACGTGATGCTGCGCTGAATTGTCACTGGTTCAGTTTTATTTCATCAGTCTAAGGGCCATTCTTATCGAGCAGTGTTTTTTCTATAAAATTTCCATTTTATTTTCCAAAAAAGAAGGAAAAATAAATGGAAAGATTGGAAATTCTTCAGAGGGCGAAACGTTTTGGAAGGCTTCACGTTCCAATACATGGAACGAAAAAAAATGAAAAATAATGGAAATCTAGAAAATTGCCCGAAATTTATTTTTACAAATTTAGTAAATTGATGGCTCCGATAAGAATGACTCTAAACAACCAAGATTATGCTATCCAAAGCGTGAAGCGTGCCACGATAGGGGTACTGTACCTTTGTTTTGCCTTAAACGGTTTCTGAATGAATGGGGCTCCTTAACCCAACGTCGTCGGAACATCATTCATGTGTTGCAGGGTGTTTCACTTGATACGTAGGCCATGGACTAAAACCTATATGTTCACCTCTTTTTACCAACAATATTTGGTCCTATTTACTATGGTCCCTCCGCAATAGTGTAGCGCTTATATCGTGTCCTTCGAAGGGTAAAACTAATTAATGACTTAAAATGGTATGAATGATTTTTTTTAATTTAATAGCGTTTGTATCGTAGGTTTTGGAGAAAATACGAAACGGGGGCCTATTTTCCTCCAAAATTATTTTTTAATTGGGGTATATTGAGGCCAAGTGACCACTCTCGGAAAAGAACATGGTGCACCTGCATTCAGGCTACCGTAGCATGCGTCGGGTCTAAGCGTCCTGTTCGGAATTTCTGGCAGTACGAATCTCGGCATAACCCCAGGCTTTTCTAAACCACTGCCTTTTCGCCGAGACGACAAATTTGAACTGGACGCTTCATGTCTGAAACGCCTTTCAGTCCTCCACCCACACGTGTGTCGATGGCGGGCCAGGGGTCCCACAGTATGGACTAACGTATACTCAGAACCGCTGTGGCTACAATGCCTGTCTCAGAGATCCCAATAGTAGTTTTACTTACAATCATTCCGTGTTATGGGTGGTGCTTTTCCAATGGGTTTCCACAGGGGCGGTCGGAGGCGTTATTTTTTTTCGAATTATAATATGTGTTGAGTACCACCATAGGGACGTGTGATGTGGTGTCCTTTAGGGCTATAGAATGGTTGTTAGATAATCATACAGGTGAAAAGCCTAGTGGGCACAGATGCGTAAAAGTTTATGGCGGAAACGTTGATGAACAGGTGGGAGTCCTCAAATGAGTGACAATTACCGGGGGGACATAGTAACTACTGTAGGACCAAATACGCTTAGTAAATATTACGGACTATGGATACATATGTTTTTGTGTGTGTGGTGGGTCCTGATTACTATCCCCCCCCCCAAACAGCAACCAGGACCAAACAATCTTACTAAAAGTACTGGAATATTCCGGTTTTTGTGCGTTTGGTGAGTCCTGATCACCACGTATGTTCTCCCTGTCAAATAGTAATCAGGACCATATGACCTTAGGAAATACATACTGGAAAAAAACGTGGTTGTGAATGTCATGGGCCATGGATATTATGGCCCTCCGTAAACATCCATCATCGATGGAATGTTTTTTGGTTGCTGATACAAACAGTGCTCATTACACCCATATAAGTAGAAATACTTCGTAGGTTTTCGCTTTTGAAAAAACGGATCACTGGAAGCCTTCGGCACATGTTAATCCAAAAAAGCAAATGTTGGGTGAAAGGTGTATATCTCCTTCTGCTGAGCTTCAAAAATTACTACAGTAGGTTGGTGCCACGAGCCTCTACGGTGGCGCGCGCGAGCGTCTTTCGAAAGCGGCACCGAGGCGCTCGCGACAGCAGTGGAAACGTACTGGTGACTGACACGTGGAGCTGATATAGGGGTATCTACCGTAGCAACCTTGGTTTTGTCGAAAACAATTTCTAACCGTAAGAGCTCCTTAACCGAGGGACTGCCCAATTGATCTGGGATCCCACATTCCTTGTCTTGTTTTTCTGTATTATTCGTTGGTATATACCTGCCAAGATCGCGTGGGTTCGCTCATCGTGTTTATGTCACTACAGGAACCCGGCAGCTAATATATACGGGTAGCACATTTTGGCGTACCCGAATGACTTCCTGACTAACCAGAGTCTCCCTCAACTCACGAACTATACTCATGTACATCCCCAATGTCGCTGGAAAACCCCTTCCCAGTTTATCTAGTTGTTAGTCAAAAGGATACCTATTACAGCAGTAGCCCGTGTGATCGTCCATCTTGGAGTTGCACTTACGTTTTATCAAAGGGTCAGTTTTTGGAGAGAAAGGGGGGGGGGGCACCCGTGCAAGATCTCTACAAGCACCTTGTCTTCAATCCCCTGCCCCTCTGCCTCGTGTCCCTCAACCCGATCGTGGAGGCCGCGCGTAGGGTGTAGTGATGTGGGCCCGGCGTTCTTCTTCTTCGGGCGAGGTGCTAACCAATCTGCGATATATCTCCTACATTTCATGGGGGAAATCTCGGTTCAGCCAGAAGAGGGTAAACAAATGAACTCTACGGGTAAACGATATTTTCTCGTACTTTAATAATTAACAACGGCGAAAAGGCAAGCACAGACATTGGGCAAAACGAACACCACCAACATCGCCAGTGGCGATAATAAAGTTGCTCCGGGTAGTTAAACATCGACAAGGACTCGAACTATTAATAGTGCTTACTCGAACGAAACCCATGCATACACACATATATATACACATAAATGGTCTTGCTGTGCGTGCAGCGGGTGCTTGGGCGGCATAACAGCGTCGCCCTTTCTTTGCAATCCGTATCCATCGACCAAGTTATGTCCAAGTTCTCTTACGGGGGCCCATAGTAAGCAGGGTAAAATGTCATTAGGGCCCGTATTAACGAAGAAAAAAAAAAATCAATTTGGACAAAAAAAACATTCAAATCCGCTTTTCATTGGTCAACACACGCACCAGCACCAAAGATTAGGATCTTGGGGCATAATCTTTGGTGCTGGTGCGTGTGTTGACCAATGAAAAGCGGATTTGATTTTTTTTTCCAAATTGATTTGTTTTTTCTTCGTTAATACGGGCCCTTAGTAAACATCGAGAAATATACTGTTGGTTGTGTGTGCCGTAGGTCCTATTTACTATGGACCCCCGAAACAGAACATACTGGTAGTGTTTTAACCCTTATAGGACTGGAGTCCCCTTTTGGGGACAAATTACTTAGAATTAGAGCGGGTTGTCTCCAAAACGGGACTCCAGTCCTAAAAGGGTTAACCTAAGTTCGGTGAGATTGTTGTGTGCTGTTCGGCACTGCCCTGTAATATACTAATGTTTTATCATTTCAGTATCAAGGTAACCACGTTGTCTGTGAGGTTCGGTGCGGATACTCTGACATATTATGTTTAAACAATATGTTCTCCGTGCGTCTTTTCAGAGCACGATATATATATCCGTCCCCTTCTTCTGACAAAACAAACCACTGGGTCTATATACGTAGTAAAATGGGTAGTGTGTGTACGGTAGTGTGTAGCGTGTACACCATAACGTGCCCTACTGTTGCACTTCGTTGTTAAATATAACGTACCCTGCTGTGTTGCGTTGAAAACACCACATGGCTAGTAACTAGATAACCGCTAACACTACGATCCGGGCTGGGTCTTTCATTGTTGTGGTTCAGCCTGGTTTTGCTCGTGTGGTAAGGAATGCGTATAGCATATATCGGGGCAAACTGCGCGGACCCAAGATACGAAAAGGTTGCACCTCGTGTTTCACTGGGTCGCCTCACTTGAGGAGGCATACATAAAAACTCTGATTTCGTGAAAAACAAATCGAAGCGCAACACCGAAGGCGACGCCTGCTAAGGTAGAGGTATCACTATTTGGCTGAATCGTTTTCTGAACGATCGGGCTCCTTAACCCAAATTCGTCGGACTTTCATTTTTGTGACGAATCATGTTTCAGACTATACTTCGGTCAGGATATTTATCATCCGGCAGCACTTTTATTTTCCTCCAACACCATTTTTCCGGTGAGGTATGGCGCTCCTTAAGTGAGGAGCTCAGGAAAAAACATGGTGAACCTCTATCATAGCATTCGTCAGGCCTACGACGAATGGCGTGTATGTAAAGGGACCCTAAAATGGTGTTCCAATGATAAGGCGTGTCTTTTTTGGTAGGATTCCTCGGCTAAGGAGCTCCGGTAGACAGAAACAGTAAGACTAACCCCCCCCCCCTCTCTATTACTCTCTCTTTGACTCGCCGATCTCCTCACGGCGCTTCGCACTTGGTGCTAGAGAGATCTGCCTTGCCGGTGTAAACCCGACATGCTCCGTCCCGGCATCGTGGGGATGCAAGGGTCTATGATCGTACGACCACGACCATGAATGAATATCGAATATATATATCCCCACCCCTTTATCGTAACATGCGTACGTTTGCCGACCCTACACACACGCATATGTGTAAATGTCTGGGTCAGTCAGCATCCACGATATTATGAACCAGGTGGTGCTATTTTGTAGATTGTGTCAAGGGTATATATATATTTTTTGTCATCCCATTTATTATCTTCGCACTTCCGTCTCTCCCTCCCTAGTCGTAACTCAGATCCGGGGTCACAAAGTAGGCTCCTCTCCCTCCTCCCCCACTACGGTTCTTGCCTTGATTTTTATCGCGCAGAGGGTTCAGCCTTCCCAACGCTCGTCGACTTTAATCGAATTTCGCTAACTCACGCTTTCGCGCTTTCTGCTAGTCAAGATATGTTTTGCGAGAAAAAGTGCCTAAGAGCATGCACTCCGCCGGGCTCGAACTCGATTTCTTGACGCTTACAGGCTCCGTGGCTACCTGCTAGCCCACCGGGGCCCCCCGGGTATACCACTATCTAAATATACTGGGGACTGGGGTATCCCACGATTATATCCGTGGCATTCCAATCTTCGCATACTGAAATACCACCGTCTCTATGCCTGGCAGGCGTTATCGCCTGCCGCATAGAGAGGGTTAGCTTACCCCGTGTATCCGCAGGCCGTATGGGTGCAGCCACCAGCTTGGACTGAGTACCGAAGGCTGGGGAACGGGTTACAGTAAGTTGGGAGTTTCACCAGCGACAAGATTAAATAAACTTGAGGGCCGCAAAACAAAATCTTGTCGCGCTTACAACTGGCGACGATTACTGCTGAGCAGAGTGTGCCTGATATGCACGGTCGAGACCAATTCAGCACACGTCTGTTCGTGTGACCATATCCATTTGCCCCGCCATCACCTTCCACATCGGGCGCATGCTAAGTCATAGGCGCACCATATTATATTGTTGGTGAGGCTCCTCACTTGAGCAGTTCTATACCCCACCCAGACACATGTCTTGGAGATATATATAAGCCCTACCCGATGAACAGTCCCGTGGTCTATCTGTAAGCTGTACACTGAATGCAATATTGCAACGCAAAATAAAAATAAAAAACCCGAATTTGGGTTAAGGAGCCCCGTCGTTCAAAATGCCGTTCAGCCCAAAAGTGCCACCGCTATCGAGACACGTGCCGGACGTCCATCAACCGCAAACTCGCTACCATGGCGCAATAGACTATTGACAGCCGTGGGCATGGCTGTCACCCCCCCAAGCGCGCGGTTTGCACAAAGCTCGATATTCCGGCGGCTGCATGGCCTTTCGCTACAATATCTCGCCGCTGCACGTGTATCTGGTAGGTGATTTTGAAGGCCGGTTTTCAGCGAAGGTACGACCCACGATACTACTACTACTACTACTACTACTACTACTACTACTACTACTACTTTACGCTAAATATATGAACATCGTGGAATTTCGAACATCATATTGAATTATGCGCCCGCGTAAAGCGTGGGAAAGAAACAATTTGCTTCGGTATATGTACAGTGGTACGGTCCACTCGACGCCATAGTAAAGTAGTCCTACAATACTTGCCTAAAACGATGACGTATGCGGCGTCGGTGAATATACCGTGTGTGTCACTATGTGTGTGGCCGGTTTATATTTCATGTTTGGGGAGTGATAAATGTGCCCCCGGGGGCACATCTCTTAACGACGCCCCCGGGGGGCCTTTTTGCGTATTGCGCCCCCGGAATTGGGGCTGATTACAAAGCACATCACCACGAGCGATTACGACGACCGTAGAGCAGCAGACCTGTCTGGGAATTGTCTA